>CABHPP010140878.1:0-22388 GCA_902168425.1 Peromyscus attwateri | reverse complement strand
CCTTCCCTTCCCTTCCCTTCCCTTCCCTTCCCTTCCTTTCCCTTCCCTTCCCTTCCCTTCCTTTCCCTTACGTGTATGTGTGTGTGTGTGTGTGTGTGTGTGTGTGTAAAAACACTATGTCTCAGTATGCACCAAGTGGAATAATTATGGCAACCACTCTCTTCCTTGCACTCCTTCAAAAGAGCTAGAAAGAACCTCAGTGCAAACTCAAAGCATGTGTGAAATCAAACCACTCCTGATCATCCTGGTTGAGTCAAACAGATCTTGTTAAACACCAAGCAAATGCAACACAGAGCAGCCATGAACTGATCCCAAGCCCTGTTCTCCTTGGCACTATTCTTCTGAATCTGCCCTTCAGTGGACAAGAGCACACTGGTGTTCATGAGGAGGCATGCTGTCCCTGCTTGCTCACGGTCACCCAGGCTTGCCTTGCTTAGACTGTGTGGATGTTCATGACTGCAGTGTCTTGTGAAGTTACCACGCTTCGTGTGTTTTAAAAGCTACCAGGTACTGGTAAGTCCACGGACTTTCGTCTAAAATGTTGGCAACTACAGGCAGAAAACGTATTAGGTGACACTTCAGGTACATGGCAGAGGAAATTTAATAATAAAAGGAACTTAAAGAAGTGTTCCAGCTGACTAGGTCCGGCACATTCTCCCCTCCAGAGAAGTGAGCTCAATTTGAGTGAAACCCTTTTTTCCTTTATGGTTCTCAAAAAGCCAATAAATGTGGTGGATAAAACTTTGAAATGTCAGGTTTTTATCTAAAAGTATTCTAAGTATATTTAACATTATTAACTAACCCTGAGGATGGAGGATTAGGGCAGCATCGGGACAGGCAAGAGCATGCTCCATTTTCCATTTCTATATAGCTTTCCTTTCAAGAGCCAAATCCAAAGCTCTTATTCTCTCATTATAGAATTCTAAGAAAAATATTTAGTTGACCTTTGTTGGGGGGGCAAATGGCCCTTTTAAAAAAATGACAAGTCTGGCTTTGAAAAGTTTTAATACATAAATAAGGAGAGCAAAGAGGAATTGTAGGGCGGTGGAAATACTCAGTGTGTTATGATAATGGTAGATACATTTGTCAGAATCTGTGTGATGCACATCAGCAAAATGGGCTGCAGACTTGCATGATGAGAATATGTCAATGTTAGTTCATCAGCTGTAATGAGAGTACTGTTTTGGGGGCTGGAGCAATAGCTCAGCAGCTAAGAGCATTTGGCATTCACATAGCAGCTCTTGGCTGTCCATAAATCTGGTTCTGGGGATCTGACACCCTCTTCTGGCCTCCATCAGCACCAGACATGTATGTGGTGCACAAACACATACATACAGGCAAAACACTTAAAATAAATTTACAAGAGTAAACAAAGAGTACCCTTTGGGTGTGTGCTGTTGACAATAATAGAGTCTATACACATATGGGAGAAGACAGCATAGGAATTCTCGCCATTTTGCTGTGGATATTAAGCTACTTTTTGAAAGGGCTATTAAAAATTAATAAGGTATTATAGGCAAATCTAATCAATTCTTGCATGATAACAAGATCCTACTGATCCAGGCCCCTCAACAGCCTTACACTGTTCTCTCTGGGTTTGAGGTTAGAAACACTAGCTGACCAACCACACTTGTGTATCCTTGGGTAACTTGTATGGTCCTCGAAAATGAAGATGCCACTGTCTGGGTCTCCAAAATCCTAGATGCCCAGTGTTTATTTCCCTCATATATAAACTTGGTGTTTTACAAAATTTCACTAATGGACCTCAAAATTACATTTGGATTCACGTTAGGATGAGTTAACCATATATTAAAAGCAAAAGACAGAAAAAAAAAAGACAATCATGCCTTCCTCCAGAAATAATTCAAAGGCAGAAGTAGAATGCTTCTCCAGCATGTAATGGAATTATGGAAATAATATATGACCATCCTCACACCCTCCAAACATCTCACACCCTCCAAACATCTTAGGAGATACTTAGGCACTAAAAATTTCAAAAAATTGTAGACATTCTAAATTTCCCAACTCTTTATCCTTGCTAAGGACAATGTTTGAAGCCATGGTGACAGTAAGATCTAAAGAAATCAAATCGTCTCCCCATCTCAGGAACTGGAATAGTATTTGCAAGAACTTCTCCACCTCACTCTCAGATGCTATTGAAAAAAGATCTGGGATCTCAGATAGGCTCACTAGAAGTTACAACCAATGCTACACTTAATTCCTGGTTAGATCTCCAAGAGGAATACATATCCATATGCCCATATTTAGACATATATGTATGGAGATATATTTCCATACATATATACACATTTGTATACAAACACTCACATATTTGCAGGCTTATTTTGGAATTGTGGGGAAGATTGAATATACATTGCTAATTAAGAGAGGTGCATGGTATATATTTTCAATGTCTGGAGCATGATAAATGCACTGTGGCTATGAAGGAAAATATCTTTGTTGCTGAGGAGATACTAGGGTATCAAACAAAGGACTGTTGAGTGTGTGAGCAGCTTGCAAATGGTCCAAAATATGAGACGGATGACAGACAGATGATAAATAAACAAAATATAGGTAGCTAATGCTAGTTGCTAGGTGATAAATACAAAGGCAAGGTGACAAAATACTAGTAATGGGTGATTCTAGGTGACAGAATAATTTTGGGTTCTTCCCACCTTTACTGGAAAGGTTTACACTTTTTTTTTTTTAACTGAAAGGGGGAAAATTAAATCATCTACTATTGGGGAGGCAGCAGTATGCTGACCACAGTTGAAAAACAAACTATGTTAATGGCCATTCACACTGGTTGAGGGCTCATGAAAAAGTTCATTATCAGGGCTAACCTTAAGTATAGTATAATGTTCAATATTAAGAACTGCAACTTCTTCTTCTTCTTCTTCTTCTTCTTCTTCTTCTTCTTCTTCTTCTTCTTCTTCTTCTTCTCCTCCTCCTCCTCCTCCTCCTCCTCCTCCTCCTCCTTCTTCCTCTTCTTCTTTTTACTGGACGAAGGCTCCAGCTTCTTTGGAGCTGTGGGTTGTAGTCTGGTTATCCTTTGCTTTACATCTAGTATCCACTTATGAGTGAGTACATAGCATGTTTGTCTTTCTGAGTCTGGGTTACCTCACTCAGGATGATATTGTCTAGTTCCATCCACTTGCCTGCAAATTTCATGATGTCATTGTTTTTTACTGCTGAGTAGTGCACCGTTGTGTATATGTAGCACATTTTCTTTATCCATTCTTCAGTTGACAGGCATCTCAGTTGTTTCCAGGTTCTGGTTATTAAGAATAATGCTGCTATGAACATAGTTGAGCAAATGTCCTTGTGGTACGATTGAGCACGCCTTGGGTATATGCCCAAGAGTGGTATACAAGTTCTTCTTTTAAAGTAGAGCAAGAAGATACTCCAGACATGGGGTGTCTTCTTGCTCTTTATCTGTGTTCTGTTGGGATCAAAGCCTCTTCCCACTTTCAGCAGCCAGAAAACTAGGCACAGATACAGCCTCAAGTTCCTGACAGGACAGTGGCATCTAGAGCGACAAGACTCATGTTGACAGACTTGTGTTGGCTAGCTTGACAATCCTCTTTTCTCTCTTTTTGTTAATGTCTACAAAGAATCCAGCATGTATAGGTCAGGGTGAGCAGAAGGTGAGGTAAAGAAAAGGAAGTATCTTGAGTCTTCAAACAAAAGGCAGATTAGCCAGAGATGAACATATACATTTATTTCATATCAATTGCATGTGGCATGGGAGTCTTCAGAAATGATGTCCCAAAGAAATGAGCAAATTTAAGTATTTTGTGCTGGGTTAGGTGGAGAAATAGATAGCTGTGGGGAAGTGTCTTAGGACAAAGAAGGTTGATGCCATGATGAAAGGTCAGATTCTTATCTAGGTCTTTAGAAGGAAAGTATTTGCTCATGTAAATGGAAGATAGCTTTCCAGTGAGTGTCTTAGGTTCTGCTTTAGGGAACAAGGGCCAGGGGAAGTTGGGGGTGGTCTTCCCATTCCTGTTGTTTTCTCAAACATCAAGATGCTGGGTCACATCCTAAGCTCCCTTTAGGGATATGGGAAAGCAGTACAGCACACAGTCTTTTACAGAAACAGTTCCAGTGTGCATGAAGTGATGAAGGGCTAAACACACTTATGTTTGTAATACATGCAATGGAATATTAGCAGACTTAAAGGGAAAGGAATTCTGGAGAGATGTCTCTGTGGGTAAAATGCTGGCCAAGCAAGCATGTAGATTCGTATTTGCAAATCCAGCACAAGTGTGGTTACAGGGTGCTTGGAACTCCCATTGCTCAGGGGACAGAGACAAGCAGACATCGCTGGTACTTGTGGATCAGCTGGTGTGGCTGGATCAGGGTGGTCTAGGTTCAGTGAGAGACCCTGTTTCAATATAGAGACAGAGGGAAACACCTAGCATCTACCTTTGCCCTACATGTGTGTGCCCATGAATGCTCACATACCACAATTCCCCTCCCTCCTCCCTACACACAAAGAAAAACAAAAGTAATTCTGACCTGATTCATTTTTGAAGACATTTTGCTGCCTGAATAACAAGCCAATCATAAATGAACAAATGCTATTTGATCCCACTTGTAAGATTTTTTTTATAGTTGTGAGTTCAGAAAGAATCCAGAGGTGGTTGCCAAGGGCAAGAGGGAAATCAGGATAGACAGTTACTACCTAGCAGGCTCCAGGATTCAGTGTGAGGTGACAGGGCAATTCTGAAAACTAAGACGGTGGTGGTGGTGCTGAGCAGTAGGGATGTGCTTTGAAATGATTCAAAAAGAACATCATGTGTGATGCACTTTATCCCAACAAAAAGAAAAAAGACAGGGAGTAGGAAACAGGCAAGGAGGGAGATTAAGAAAGACAAGGGAAGAATGGAGGGAGAAAAAGATGAAGAAGGGAGGAAAGAAGAGGGGAAGGAAGGAAAGAAGGGAGGGAGGGAGGGAGGGAGGGAGGGAGGGAGGGAGGGAGGGAGGAAGAAAGAAGGGGGAGGGTAGCAAGGTAGAAGGGAAGGAAGAAGGACAGGAGAAAGAGGAGGGAAAGGGGGAAAGAAGACAGGAGACAGGGAGGGAAGGACAGAGAGAAGTGGAGGCAGAGGAAGTCTGCAAACTTGGGTTGTGGAAGGGCCCGAAGCACCTTTCACTGATGACTGCAATACAGGGAGGTGTCAGGGGTTTCCCAGAGCTGTGCAAACTGCAGCTGCCTGTCACAACCCAGGGTGTCAGGAGAACTAGGAAGGGCCTTGCAAAGGCTTTGGGAACCCTGCCTTGTGACCCCAAGTGTTCCTAGTTAAGCGGCAGTTCCAGCATTGCCTGCGAGTGAGGCGTGAGGCGGGGAGGCTAGACTGGTAGCTTGTGCTTCTGGTAATACCTCGTTAGAGTTTGTGATCAACAGGGCTGAGATGAAAGAATTCTGGCTTCAGATCAGAAACATCAGGCTTTAAATTAAATCAGCGCCCTGCTGGGAGCCACTTACTCCCTTTCTTCCCCTCAGCCAGGGAAACAATTCAGAGGTTTCTCCGTGTGGTTAGCAGCAGGAATGACCTTCAGTCTCCCCCACTTAAAATCGATTCAAGATGATAACACAGGCTTAAAAAGTCTCCATTCGGTCGTCCTCCATGTCTCTCTCCTTTCCAGTAGCCGGACTCTGGCCGTTCCTCTCTCCTGTGACTCTCCCTCGCACACAGGCACCCTCTCACATTTTTTTCTTTATCATACAGGCGCACGGGAGATGCTACGTGCACCTCCAAACGCCTGGGCTCTCCACCTGGCTCCGCTGACAACGGAGGTTTCCACCTCCTAGCTCTCTCTCCCTTCTCTGCTCTGCCTAACAGCTAGCCAGATGGCCACTCCCCAGTCTCCCAGCATGAGTTTGACTGACAGGAGCCTTTGATAAACCTCAGAAGGATGAAGTCATCTCCGGGTCACCGTGGCTGCCTGGCCTTTAACACCCCGCACAGACCACCATTATCTGTGGAATAGAGAACAAAGGAAATTAGCCCTGCTTCTCCATCATCGCCACTGTTTCCAGGCTGACTTAAACTACAAGGCAAAGAGATGCCCTTCATTTTCCTCCAAAAGGTACAAATGTCAGCTGTTAAAAATGCAAACAAGAGGTTTCTCGATGTTAATGGCTGGCGGTCTTTGTTCTGTAGACAGTGCATTTTACTCCTCTGCCGACCAGGAAAGACCTAACCTGGCTCCTAAAATAACTTCCTTACCTCTGCATCCCTGGGAGCCGAGGATGGGAGCTCCTAAGCCTGCAGGCAGGGCAAAAGGAGGCTTCTGTTTCAATCTTTAGCAGCGGCTGGTCAAAGAATCTGCAGAGAAAGTTGACTGACAATCTTCTCGACAATTTAACCCTAAAGCTGACAAAGAAAGTAAGAAAATCACGTTTCCAGTTTATTTTCAAGAGAATTTTCTTCCAGAAATCAAATCTTTAAAATGAGGATGGCTCCCTTCAGCCATTCCCTTTGGAAGAGACAGTTGCCCTAGACAGACATGTTCATACCTGTTTGCATCCGTGCGTGCTCCTGTAATTTTTTTGAAGTGGGTGAGCACCCTATTTCGAAGGAATTTGTTTTCCAATAATGCCATGCTGTTTGACTATCAGGAACCAAAGTAAATTCTCTGTGATTGATATTCTAAACTTCCAAACAGGGAGAGTTCTTTATATTCATCTGGGCTATAATGCTTTTAAACTATCTGCACCCCAAATATGGAGAGCACTAAAAGAGCAAGTGTTAGAGAAATGATGGAAATCCAGTCAGTGAAGGACTCAATAACATGGGCAGCAGGAGTTAACACCACACAGAGTCTTTCAGGGGATGCTAACTCAGAGACATGCACTCCATAGTGGTACCCAGTCCAGAAAAGGAAACAGGAGTGAAATCAGGCTTCACTATGTACAACTTATCCATAGGGGAAAGCTACAAGAAAGTCCTCCTCCCTGTAGGAAAAAGAACCAAGAATTCAGTGCTGAGTCTCATGGCAGTGGAGAATCCTGAGTGAATAAGACTGAAAGAAGGTGAGAATCAAATTGTTCAGTGAGGAATTCACTTTTTCCCCTATGTTAAATGTGATGGTTTGAATGGGAATGGCCTCAGAGGCTCATATGTTTGAATACTTGGTACCCAGTGGAAGGAAGTGTTTGGGAAGGGTTAGGAGGTGTGGCCATGATGGAGTTGTGTCACCAGGGGCATGCTGTAAGGTTTCAAAAGCCCATGCCATTCCCAGTTAACTCCCTCTGCCTCGTGTTTGTGGATCACGATATAAGCCCTCAACTGCTTACATGGCACTGCTCCAGCACCATGCCTGCCTGCCTGCCACCGTGCCCAAACGATGATGGCCGTGAACTCACCCTCTGCAACTGTAAGCCCCCATATAAGTTGCTTTGGCAATGTTATCTTAGTACAGCAATATAAAAGTTCCTAAGACATTAAACCACTCTGGTTCCATATATGCCCTACAAACTGAGTGGCTTATGCAATAGAAATGCCGCACTCACAATGTCCTAGGTCAAGGTATGTGCAAGTTTGGTTTCTTTTGAGGCCTCCTTGGTTTACAGAGTGTGACCTGCCCCATCTGTCCTCACATACTTTCTTCTTTAGACATGACTATCTCTGGTGTTTCTCTTATAAGAACAGCAGTCCTACTGAACAGGCTTCCAGCTTCAAGACCTCTTTAGCCTTGATCGCACAGTAGAGTAGTATTGCAGGTCCATGCCATTGCCTTTTCCCTTAAGAGATAACACACTTAGGTGGGTCATTCCCCTGGCTAAGGGACTGACTGCCCCTTGGGAAGGAAGACTCGTCTTAAGCCATGCTTAAGAGATGGGGGTGGGGAGGGACTAACAATCCCTTTTAATGAGATGATGGATGTTCCCTTTCCAGGATCTCTGCCCTTGGTGCAGCTGCTTACAGAACCATAGCCTTCCAGCGTTCTAAGTCTGACCCCTTTCCTGAGTTACTCAGAAAAAACAGACTCTCCTCTTTTTCATTCTATTTCTTTCCCAAGCATCCTTTCCCTAACACCTTGGTGTGAGTCTTTCTCTAGAGCATCTCTGCTTGTTTTCTGTGTGTCTGGCCTCCATCTTAATTTAACTCAAAAGACATGCCCTTCCTTATCTGGGCAGTTGCTAAGATTTACAGCTTATTGCCTTGTTTTGTGTTTTTTTGTTGTTGCTTGTTTTTCTCTAATGAAATTGTCCTCAAGCTTCCTTTTGAGTCTGTTCTTAAGCTCTTTTATCAATGAGACCAAGATAGGGCCCTGGTTTTGTTGCTAACAACATCCTTAAAACCCCTCTTTGTAAGTATAGCAGCAGTGGACATTAAAGAGACCACAGGAAAGCACAATTCAGCTTTCAGTATTTCCTCAGGCAATGGAAGACAGAGTAGGAATGGGATCATTTGGATGGAGAAGGAACAGAAGTAAGTTAGTGAAGAGAGGAGAAACGCAAGAGAGGAACTGGGAGGCTTCCTTGGGGTAGTGGTTTGAATAAGAATGGCCTCCATAGGCTCATATGTTTGGATGTTTGGTTCTGAATTGGTAGAACTGCTGGGGAAGGATTAGGAGGTGTGGCCTTGTTGAAGAAGATGTTATCACTGGGGATGGGCTTTAAGGTTTCAAAAGCCTACTCCATTACCAGTTTGAGTGTATCCTCTCTCTCTCTCTCTCTCTCTCTCTCTCTCTCTCTCTCTCTCTCCCTCCCTTTTCCTCTCCCTCTCCCTCTCCCTCTCCCTCTCCCTCTCCCTCTCTTTCTCTCTCCCTCATGCCTATAGATCAAAATATAACCTCTCAGCTAATGATTGCTCCAGCACCATGTTTGCCTGCTGGCTTCCACGTTCCCAGCTATAGTGATCATGGACCCTGGAACTGTAGTCCCCAAGTTAAATGCCTCCTTTTATAAATCACTTTGGTCATAGGGTTTTGTCACAGCAATATAAAAGTAACTAAGACACTTGAAAAGCAGCGGAGAAAGGGGGAAGACTTGGATTGATATTGACTATAAGAAACACAGGATGCAGAGGAACGGTAAAAGTCAGGGTGGGGCCTGATAACTGATCAGCTTTGCTGAGCAAGAGACAACAGCGAGACAAGTTTAAAGCTGGGCTCGAAGAATAGAAGAAATTGAAATTATTTTGACATTTGGCGGCTAGCTTATGCTATGGGCTGAATTTTATCTCCCCAAAGTTCGGAGTCCCAGTCCCTGAGAATGTGACTGCATTTGGAGACAGTCTCCAAAGAAGCAATTAAGCTCAAATGAGATCGTTATGCTGGGCCCTACTCCAACCTGACCGATAGTCTCCCAGGAAGGGATTAGGAAATGGATACACACAGAGAAACCTCCAGAAGTTGCAGGCAGAAGGCTGCTGAGGACAGAGGCTGCCGACACATTATCCTGCCCACATCTTGATCCTGAGTTTCTACATCCCAAACTATAAGGAAATAAATTCACGCTGTAGAAGCCATGCAATCGGAAGCACTTCAGTGTGGGAAGAGCTCCACAGTGTGCGAGTTAAGACTCAGAAAAAAGAGGATGTCTTTATCTATTTGGTGTGTATGTGTGTGACTTTGTGAGCTTATGTGCACCGTGTGCAGGGAGAAACCTGTGAAGGCAGAAGAGGATGTCAGATCCACTGGGTCTGAAATTACAGAGAGTGATGAGCTAGCTTCCTGATGTGGGTGCTGGAAATCCCTCAGGTCCTCTGGAAGATCATCAAGTGCTCTTAACTACTGAGTCGTCTTTCTAACCCCCATGATTTTTAAGAAGAGACTAAAGAAAGTTTGGGGGGAGATCTTACCAAATCTTCAATTATCATTTTTTATTTCATGACTACAGCTTCCTCCTTGGCTGGCTCAGAAAGCTTGTTGTATTGAGGATATTCCTTATGGCATTTGAGTGATTTTATTGATGCTCAATACCAGAGAAACAAATGGTCTGTCTTTGCCATGATTGGCTTATAGAATCACAGAACTCAAGAATGCAATATGACCCTAGAGTGCCCTGTTTAAATGTGTGATTTAGCTTTATTGGGTCAGTTTAAGTACTTTTCTAGCAATCTTGGGATCAAATGGAAAGCTATTCACTAGTTAGCCCGGACTGACCTCCAATTCATGGTGATCCTCCTGTCTCAGTCTTCACAGTGCTGGGATTACAGGCATTAGGCACCCTCCTCAGACAAAGCAATCCCGTTTTTAAAATGTTGATGGGGCCAGTGACATGGCTTATTAAGGAGAGACTCTTAATGCTAAGCCTGACAATTGGAATGTGATCCTGGAGACTCACAAGGTAGAAGGAGAGAACAGACCTCCACATTATCTTCTGATCTCTACACATGTGCTGTGGTATGCACATGTACAAATAAGCAAGCAGATGATAGATGATGGATAGATAGATAGATAGATAGATAGATAGATAGATAGATAGATGATAGACTGACAGATAGATAGATGATAGATACATAGATACAAAAAGTTAATTGTTTCATTTCTAATATATAGAACTTAGATCCTTTAAAATTCATTATATAAAGCAATAAGGACATTTTAAGGAAGTAATGCATCATGGTACAGCATGGAAATTTAAAGCCTTTCTTGAACAGTTGTTAACCCCAATCATAAATCCTTCTGTACAACATGTCACCCGCCTACTAATTAAATCCCTTCACTGATCAGACATGCATTTTCACGAGGCTGCCTTACATGTGCCTGTCAGTGGCTGTGAGCAGTTTGTGCTGTCTGGTAATTTACTTTTCCCTGAATGCTTCCCTCCTTATTTCTCTCCTTGTCCATGACCCAAGCAGAGAAAGGCAATGTCCTTTCCAGGCACTGTTTTTGACTGAACCCACAGTAAACAGCCTCCTTTCTCCCCTCTCTCTGGACTTGGGAGCTGACATTTCAGTGAAACATGTAACATAAAAGCAGATAGAATATGAAACCTTTTCCAGAAGTGGGGGGAGGTGGAGAAGGGGCGGAGGGGGGAGGGGGAGGGACAGAGACAGAACCTGATTCTTGTTCTCTTTGTGGTTAGTCCCTAGTCCTTCCTCTGCCTTTCTCATGATTTGGTTACTGGAGTCATCAGCCCCTCTTGTTTTTAGTAAACAATGGAAATGATATTAATTCAATATGCAACTACAAAATTTGATGGAGAAACAAGTATAATTTAACCTCCTGAATAAAGTTCTTCAAAGGATAGAAAGCCATCAGCAGATTACATAATACTTAGTCCCAATGAGAACATCTGGAGAGTGAGCTAGAATGTGACATCCCAGTAGTATATGCATAGCCATAAACAGAACGTTCCAGCAAAGCCATCACTAGCCTTCCTATCCCTCTCATTTTCAGACCACGCATACCTGATTCCTTCATGCTTTCTTACAAGTCAGAATTTCAGATTCCCTCACTTTTCTGAGGTAGGTGCTTTGAACATTTGGCACTTTGCCAACATCTTTCACAGGATTTGGAGTTAGAATTGAATGTCATGTTGGAAACATGGCTGATTAGGAGAGTGAATCGCTTGCTTTTGTGCCCACTGGTACCACCAAGCAGACTCTAATTGAATCTCCTCTTCTGCTCACTCCGTCTATTAAAGAGCACTTTGTGAAGTGCTTGGCACCTGGTTAGTGAAGGACCAGAAAATAAGTGTCCTATTTTGAGGAGAAAGTTAAATATAATCCAGTTAACTTTGGAAGGCTTCATGTGTTTCTGTCTTCAATACTGTAGGGTGAAAAGGGCCAAGGAAAAACACCCTGACCTAACTTGACCCCAGGACCAAGGCTTGAAATCTCACCAAGCCCTGAGATTGTACCAGAGTCAGGCTGCAGAATCCCACCAATCCCTGAGCACAGAATCCTACCATCCCTGAGATCCCTGATTATGAAATTCCACCAATCACTGTGCTTGTCCCAGAATCAGGCCACAAAAACCCACCAATCCCAAGCCATCCTGGAAAGTTCCACCACTACCCCCCTCCTCAAGAAGCCCTATATAAGCTCTGTACCCTGTTCAGTTTGCTGCTACTTCTCATCCTAGAGGCAGCCACCCTCCTGGATTTTTCCTTCCTAATAAATTTCTTGAGTGAGGTTTGTTGTACAGTGTGGCATTTTTGCTGAGCAGAGCCCATCTGTAAAACTTTCACCAGAGCCTGAGCTTAGCAGAGCTATAACACTTTTTCTGGGGAAACTTTCCCCTAGCAGAGCAGAGTTGTTACACCTGCATTGGGGAAACTTGCCCTGGAGCAGAGCTATAAACTGTTATGCTTACAGTGACTTTGTGGTATTCCTCAGCTCCCAGTTGCCAGGATACCTTTCTATCTGAGCTGCAACACTTAAAAATATCATCTTGTTAGCATCAATTTACTCTATTAGGTAAATTGTATTGTTTTAGGGAATCTCTGCCCCTTAGTATATTTTGTGAGCATTCTATCTATTTATAGCATTATTAACCTTTGGTTGTTGCTCAAGCATCTCAGATGCAGTCCCTCTCCTAAGAACTGCCAGCATTTTCAACTTACATAATGTCTATAGTAATATCACAGGATGGATGCTATTCTTGTCATTCAGGTAACATTTTTGTCACAGAGATAATAGTGGAAGAGCCAGGTTTGAAGTCAAATGATTTGATTCTCACATCTGTGCTCTTAACAATGTTGCTATTGTCACTTACTTTAAAGACTTACCCAAGTTGAGGTTGAGGTCAGACAGAAACCATGACATCCCATTATGAACACAACAAATGCTCAGTAAATATGGTCTGTCCCATCAGTCACTACTGAGGCCAAGTGCAGGATAAGACAGAAAGCACCAGGATGTATGTCTTGCTGAAACACAGGTGATGTAACTGTGAACAGGCAATCATTCTGTTATCCAACCTAAAACTCTTAGCCACCCACTCCAAAATTAAGCTTCCAATGTTCTTGAGTAGATATTCAAATTTATAGATACGTATCTGTAATGTATTCACCTAGAAAAATTTAATTAACAGTAAAATCTTCAAACTTTTACAATTAGTTGCACAAAGTCTTGTCAGACAAACCATGACTTCAACTACTTTGGATTTTTTTCTTCATCAAGTAGATTTCATTTATTAAATTTGAATCTTGACCCAGACAAGGCTATGCTATTAACTATCATAACCAGCACACACAGAGAATGAACAACAGTTGCAAGGTCAATAGCTTCAAAAACAACAAGGAAATTTTTGAAGAACTCCATCTTGAAGTCTGTAGAGTGATAGATGTGGTGTGGGAAGATCTGAGGAGCATCCAATGTCATGATCATCCTACATGAAAGTCCCTTTGCAGGGGAAGAAACAGGAAACTGTAGAGAGCGTATTAAGTAGCCATGGAAATTAGCTTGACTACACATACAGGACCTAAAACTAATTTGAGCAATCTGGAACTAAAATTCAGATATAATTAAACATGAAAAGAAAAGAACAAAACAAAATACTACTCGGAACTTGGCTGGTGCTTGTGTGTCCATCAGCCTGGTCCTGGGAAGGGAAGAGCCAGTGACATATTGGGAAGATGTTTGTATTTCATCCATATGAAAGGCTCACTAGAAGGAATTTAATTTGCCCCGCTGGCTCTTGTGTAATAGCAGGTAACCTTAGAATAGAGAGGGCTTTGAGGGAGAAAGCCAGATTTTGCAAATGCATGGCTGCAGTCATGGCCTCATGTTGTGAGATGCCTGCAGACACAGCCACCGACAGACATGTCCCTGAGTGCTCATGGCTCTCCCTCTGATTCCTAAGGCTCCATCTCCCACAGAGAAGGATGGGAGATAGAAAGGCCCCAACTGCTCCCTCTGTGCAAGCTTACAGTGAAATTCCATCAGACAGAAGCCAGCTCTCTGCTGAGTGAATTGAGCTTTCTATCACTTAGATTTGTATACATGGCAGGAAGAGCCAAAGAAGGGAGCTACTGTGCACCTCGTATATTTTTAATTCCCTAGGATTAGTTGGCGTTGGCCCCAAAATGTGGGACATAGGAGGGAAAAGACCTCTGTGTACGGTGGTAGCTTTTGAGGAGCGCACAGTTTGAGAGGTCTCTTTGTGTCCAACAGCACAAGTTATCCATTTCACATTTCAAATGCAAGCCCCTTTTATTGGTTTGTCCAAAACTTTACACCCGAGGCTATGCTGATCAGGTCTTAATATGTGTGAGAGAGTAAGCATGCATAACACAAGCTCTCACTGATCTGATTTTGTTCTTGAGATCATCACGAGTAGCACAGTAAAACCATTTCAACAGGCAGAACTGGCTGGCAGACCTCTGTAGGCCTCTTGCTTTCTTCACTGCATTTAGTTATTGCAGAAGCAATTCTCTGGGGTAAAACAAAAAACAAAACAAAACAAAACACAAATGTAAGCAAGTAAGGTGTGTGTGTGTGTGTGTGTGCAGACAGTATGGCTGCCACTAGATTTACAATAAAAAATGTAGCATTATTGACTTGTTCCTTTACAAAGTTTTGTGAATGGAAGCACTCCATATACTCTTTTACTTACTGCCATAATTTTTTGTTACTCTTACTATTTTTCCTCCATCTTCTTTTCTATCATTAAATGTCTTAATCAATCAGATATTTATTGGGGACCTATTACATACAGCAGGTGTGTAAGGTACTGGGGAAGTGACAATGGACAAGATAGGCATAGTCTCTAATCTGCAAAATCTAGAGGATTTCCCATTAAAAAGATGACTCAAGGACCATTGCCATAAAATCTTGATGAGTTAAGTTCTAGACACTAACAGAGATCAATGAAGGGATGTCTCATCTATAAACATGAGGGGGCTGTAAAGACATGGGTGTTAATAAAGAAAAGAACATGTTCAACGGGGCATCTGTGGAATCACTCTCTAAGTGGTTCTCAAAGTCTAGATGAATAGAGGAGAATCTTTGCTATTTCCTTCTCTAACAGTTAAGTCTGATTCCAAAGTCAAGTTGGTCTCCATTTCATCCTAGGCTTTCTCTCTCTGTCTCTGTCTCAGTGTCTCTCTCTCCCTCCCTCGCCCCCCCCCTCTCTCTCTCTCTCTCTGTGTGTGTGTGTGTGTGTGTGTGTGTGTGTGTGTGTGTGTGGTTTCTCATTTGTGTGGGTGCTGCTGAATTCAGTCTTCAACTGATTCTGTGTCTCTAGGGTTCATTTTGAGTGTGCCTTATTGAACATCCATCTCTGCACAGTGAGGTAACTCCCTGGTGTATAAGCTATTCACAAACCTAGGACCTTCCATGCAGGCTCCAGCTATGCCTTAAAGCTATATGGATGCTGGCTTGGAACTCTTAATATTGGTTTAGACAATGGACTCCACTAAGCCTTGTAAATTATTTATCCAGTCTTGTCCTTGGAATTCATGGGGAAGAGATGGAAAGGCTTGAACATAAGATGTAGTAAGACTCCTTTTGGGGACTAATCCTAAGCATGTACACACACTCTGGTTTAATAGATAGTCCAGTTTTGGAGATTATGGTAATAGATATATGGTCATAAGTGCTGGAGAAATTAAAAGACTATTTTTTTAAAAAATATTTAGCCCAGAAAAATTTACTGAGCAACAGTTCTTACAGATAGAACCAACAACTCTTAAAGATTTCACCCACTAGCACATTAATCTCTTTGGCAGCCACCATGTTAAAGGATGAATGGAGAAAGGGGAGTGTTAAACCACATCCGAGCATTTTTATATAGACAGCATATTGAATACAAAACCTGGACTTAGGTGTTGGTTCAAATGTGGGGTTCAAATCTTTTTTTACAATATAGTCTGGACTAGCTAATCATCTGGAGTCTTCTGAACTTTTTTTTTTTTTTTTATCTACAAACAAGGGCAAGCATGTTATATACTTGGATGGTTGGGAGAATTAAATTAAGCAGCATAGGTTAAAGTGCTTACCTGCATCTGCACTGCATGCTAAGCACTGAATAAAAATTATGATGGTTTGGTATAATTATCAGCCTTAGAGATGAAAATAGAATTTTATGCATGAATCCATGGAGAATAAAGTATTATTGATTATTAGAACTTAAAAGATCACATTTCTGAAAAAAATACATTGTAATTATGCTTAAGTTTTCTTTTTTCCCATCTTCTTAACACTGGTCAAAAAATGTTGACAACATGAAGAGTCTTCACTTTAAACTGTGTTTTTATCCACACATGTGCAGGGACCAGAACCTTTAGAGAAAGTTCATCTGGACTCCCATGAAATTTATTTCTGGGGAACATATATGAACAAGCCATAAAAGTGATTTGAAGTTTTTTAATTAGATTAAGTTACTGACCACCTCTAGCTGAACCACCCAACAAATGACTTCTCTTACTCCTTCTAGAATTCAACTAAGACAAAAATTTGGAGTTTTGTCTCAACATTGGCTCAGTCTACACAGGTCGATCCTGTGTCGTGCATGGAGAAATAATCCTTATTTGTCTTGACCCTTTCAGTTAACTCAGACACTAGATTTGTACTTTATCAACCTGAAGAGCAGAAATCTTATCAGTTAGATGGCATTTGTATAATTCTAAGTGGAAATACTGTTGCTGTATTCATGCCCATTCCTACCTTCCTCCTGGCACCAGAAGGTGCACAGGAATTTACTACTGTCTTGGTGAGAAACAACAAACAAGGCATTACAGATGGAGCTAGAGTCATGGAAGATACTAACGATAGTCTCAGAAAGGAAAATGATCGTGTTCATCACCAAATGACTTCCAGCTGAACCTGTACATGCCTACAATCCTAGCGTGTGGGGAGTAGAGGCAAGGGGATTGGAGGCTCAAAGCTAGTCTATGAAGAGCAGGTTTGGGTGAGCCCAAGCTACATAAGACCTGGTATGAAAAAATAAATAAATTTAAATGAAATTCAAGAAAAACAGCTTGTATGCAATGTTGCTAAAAACACATGTAATCAGAACTGTAAAGACCATAGTGACTTTTCAAGAGCAATCTTCATACATCAAGAACGTTCTTCTGTTTAGTTAAAAAGTATTTGGAAGCATCTTCTGAGAAGATGTTTTGAGTGCTAAATACTTGGATAAACACATATACATAACCCCCAAATAATCAAGCTTACTAGCTCCATTTTATAGAACATGAAGCTTAACAGAATTTGAGAAACTTGGTTAAAGGTTTAGACCTGTAAAATCCAGGATTAAAATCCAACTATCCCAGGTATCAAAGATGAGTCTCTTATGCAGATGCCGTTCCACTTACCCTCCAGCTCTAAGTCTCTTCTACTTTCATCATCTAGAGCTGAGACTGTCATTGAGGAGTTTGCCTGCAGGCTTACAACAGGAGAGAAAATGGGGACAGATACTATTGTCCTCTTACTCAATTTGACACAGCCTAGAGTCGTCTGGGAAGAAAAACTCAATTCAGGAATTTCCTAGATCAGATTGACACATGGACATGTCTGAAGGGAATTGTCTTGATTATAAATTTATACAGAATGGCTCAAGCCACTGTGGATGGCACAATCCTTAGGCAGGAGGGCTTAGCCCACCATGGGTAGCACCATCCTTAGGCAGGAGGGCTCAACCCATTGTGGATGGCATAATCCTTAGGCAGGAGAGCTCAGCCCACTGTGGGTGGCACTATCCTTAGGCAGAAGAGCTCAGCTCACTCTGGGTGGCATCATCCTTAGACAGGTGGTCCCAGGCTATGTAAGAAAGCTAACTAAGCAGCAGCCAATGAGTGAACAAGCCAGAGAGTGAACCCTGTTCCTCCATGATTTCTACTTCAGGCTCCCACTTGGAGCCCTTTGGACTGTGATTTAGAAGAGTAAGATGAAAAAAAACCTCTTTCCTCCCCAAGCTGCTTTTTTATCAGAATCTTTTATCACAGCAGCAGGAAGGAGCATTGGTCAATAGTGTATTATGACAAAAATATTCATACACATGCATATTAATACAAACCACACTTCCTATCAGTTCTCCTCTTGCAAACGAGAATGATCTCTTGGTGTGGTGGTACATGCCTATAGCCCTAGCACTATGAGGCTGAGACAGGAGAGTCATAAATTCCAGGCCAGTCTGGACTACCTTTGAGACTCTATCTCGGGAAAAAAAAAAAGTGGCGGGGGTGTGTGGGGAAGGGGAAGGAAAAACAAATGAAGGTCATTAGCAGGCACAGTGCAAAAGTCTGAGGTTGGGGGATGAGGCAGGAGGATCAAGAATTCAAGGTGAGCTGAGCTAAGTAGCAAGATCTTATCAAAAGAAAAGAAGTGAGAAAGTTTGTTGTTGTAGTTGAGATAACCAACACTTCCAGGATGCAGAACTCTTCGAAAAGCACAGCCTTTCTATTTAGTTAATAATTTGGGAATAAAAGTCAGCAGCTATTGAAGTGCTGGTTTTTAAAAAGTTGCATTTTCCACATCATGAGTAACAGTGTGTGCTTGGGTTGATGAACGCTTTATGCTCAATTTCATTCTGTGTGCATGTTGTACATATGAAATTCTTACTGTGTGTGTTGATGTTGGCCAAGCTAACCATCATTGCTCCATGCACATGTGGATGTTTCTCAACCTGCTGATGTGGAGTTTGCACACACAGAAGGCAAAAACGTTTTAACGAATCTTATTGCATTTGCTCAGGGAAAATGAGAGGGAACTTGGGGGAATAGCCACTGTCAACAGAGCTGGTAAGAAAGCCATGGAATGCTCTCTCTTAGGGAGAAAGAGGAACACCTGGGGCTTACTGGCCAGCCAGGCTAGCAGAATGGGTGACTTTCAGGTTCAGTGAGAGACTCTGTCTCAGAAAATAGGATGGAGAGAAACTGAGGAATGCACAGGAAGTTGACCTATGACCTTACACAAGAAAACATGCATGTGTGTGCACCCCCTCTTCCTAATCATCCCCCCTTTCCTGACTCCTGCTTTAGTCTGCAATTTTGCACCCTGGCTGAAATGTACAAGATCCCCCTGATTCTGTATGCCCATCCTACATCTGTGGCTTCTTGCTAGAAAATGAAAGTGGTCAACCCAGAAGATTGCAGAATACCTGTGGGTTGTGCCTCACCACCCCAAAACCCCACACAAGCATTCAGAACTCTGCTCAGATAGCCACCAAATGTGCCAAACTGGGGCAAAAGAAGGGACAATATCTTGTGGCTTTTAAAAAACCAGACTTTTAAAACTCAAGACAACTTTCCAACCCATACATATTATTACTATATATTTTTATTCTGGACTCAACACACAGACCATTTCGTTCAGCATTCTGTTCAAATGTGATCCCTCAGGGAATTTCCGCAATATACTCTCTGAAGTGTCTCACATCTATCCCCTCTTTCTCATTTTCTTCTGCTGTGTTTCTCTGAACAGCCACAGTTGCCATGTGACCATTTTCAATGTATCTTCTGTTCATTGGTTCCGTTTTCATCTCCTTCTGGTGTGTATGAACCAAGACAGTAGATTTATCTAATTGACCACCGTACCCGACCCCCTCGAGCAACCCGACCCCCTCGAGCAGTCCTCCAGGCCGGTTAGGGACTCGATAAATATTTGTTGAATTAAATACCTGTGGAAACAAGACAGAGCATATGGAGCTGGCAGCAGTACACAGACATGTTATTTTCTGATGTCATGTTCTCACCTAATCCCGCCTGAAGGGAACCTTTTCATGGAGGTGAGGTTTAGTCCAAGTTCCCTCCATTTCGTCTGCACTCTGTGTAACCGGCACAAAGGGGATTTGAGTTCCATTTGCAGAGATGTCATAGATAGAAACGATAATGTCCTCTCAACTTAAAAGGGGCAAGCCTGTTTTGAAAGTGTTTTATGAACTGGAAACCTTTCTACAAGCTATCCCACTGCAGTCCCGTAAAACCTCACGCCCTGCTGGAATTTCAGCCTGTGAAATTTGGCAGGGTTCCTTTCCTCGTGTAATGAGCTCAGGCCGTGTTTTCATTTCGGTTCAAGCTCAGATACAAATCAGCGTCGCGGCCGTAGGCAACCACACAGAGTTCCCAGGCACTCCTGGCTGAGGGCAGGTTCAGAAGAATGGGTGCCAAATCCCCCCTTTCACAAGGGGGCTCTGGGGCATTTAGTGTCATATGCCCTCCTCGGTGCCAGGTCCCAGAGAGCTGCTGGCTCAGTGGGTTTCCGGCTTCTCTCTGGCTCAAGCTCATCTTCGATGGATTTCCTGTGGTAATCCCTCTCTGTGTCCCTCTGAGAAACAAACAGTAATTGCTGATTTTTTTTTTTCTCCCTAGAGGAGAGGACAGCTCGGGAGCGCAAGTGGTTTTAGTTAGAGATTCAATAAGCACTTTGGCAGAGATGAGAAGCTGTGGAGCGAAGGCCCAGTGGTCCTTCCTGCTCCAGGGGGTGGGTGTTTCACTTGAAGAAAATGACACATTGTTGGTAGTAAGAGACACTACATCTGCCCTCTGCTAATATACCAAATTAAGTAAAATCCAATTCTATTATTCTTTTTTAAATTTCTGTTATGTTTTTGCTTTCTCTCTCTCTCTCTCTCTCTCTCTCTCTCTCTCTCTCTCTCTCTCTCTCTCTCTCTCTAGCTAGACATCAAACCTAAGGGGTCCATGGGTTCTAGGCAAATGTTCTATCAATGAGCTACATCAATACCCTTCACTGGCTACTTTTTGATTTTAGTTGTTTTGTTAGTTTGTTGAGACAGGGCTAGGCTATGTAACCCAGGTTGGTCTCACATCCAAAATCCTCCTGTCTCTGCTTCATGAGTACTGGAATTAGAGTCACACACCACACACCCAGATTTACTGGCTATCTTTTAAAAGCTGTGTTACTGGTGAATTAATGTTATTGTGGTGACAGTGATGTTAAACCCTTCAGTGTATGGATGTCCTCCTGCCTCCATGCCCCTTGGGGAGTCTATCCTGATTTTCATTGTCTCTGTGACTTCCTTCAAGCAGATACCTGGAGACTCTTTAGGGCAGGTCCCCATGAGTTTCAGGACAATGTTCTCATGTTAGGGCTCCTTTAAGAGTCCTACAGCCTCACTTCCCCAGACAAGTTTGCCTATATCAGAGAGATAATGCAAGTGTAGTGAAAAATAAAAACAGTCAAGCAGCACAAAGCTCCGAAATGTAATGAAGAAGGTAGTTAGATGAGGGTATAAAGGATGAAAGACAGAAACACAGAACGGAGAAAAGACGTGTGTGTTCTTCACATCCAAGAGAAACCAGCAAATTTTCATGCACATACTCACAAGCACTCACAGAAACTCACACACAAGCATAAACACATACACATACACACACACACACACACACACACACACACACACACACACACACACACACACATACAGGCAGACACTCACTGCTAGCTCCTTTGTCTAACTACAAATGAGCAGCTCCCGCCTCTCCAAACCAGAGTATTGAAGCCTCAAATTCTGTGATTGTTAGTACCACTGCTTCCCTGGATGCCAGGGATGAGAGTCACCAGAGCCTGCCCAGAATGATTGACACATCCCTTGAGAGATCAATGTGTGGGATTCCTTCAGTAGGAAGAGTCTATGCTGTGCCATAAGCCATACTTTCTTTGGGTACAAATTCAAACATCCTCTAGACACCCAGTGATGCCTTATAAGACTTGCTTATTACAAAGAATTATACTTCTACTCTTCCTTTAGGGAATTATTCTAAACCCTTTGGTCCCACTACAAAAGGATTAGCATGTCACAATTTGGCATAAAATTGTGCATTTTCCAAATCATCCCACAACAGGCTAAAATGTATGTGTGTGAAGTCCTTCAATGTGATAGCTTGAATGCAAATGTAATTCATTCTTTCAGTTCATATATTTGTTTAATTATATTTGTTAAGCATCTAAGGGTTTCAGGCTTTGGGTTGGCATTGAGAATATGAGATGGGCATGGTGCACATGCTAATAATCCCAGCGCTAGGGAGGCTGAGGCAGAAGGACTATGGGAAACTTTGGACCAGCCTGGTCTACATAGCAAGTTTCATGCCAGCAGAACTACACAGTGAGATCTTGTATCCAACAAAGAGATGAATAAAAAGCCCTTGGGGGCTAAGATGAGGAATAATTCATCATTAATACAAAGGAGATATCATGCCAGAGAAATTGTATGTAAAAGCTATTTCAGGTCCCAACCTATTCAATTTCAAGCAGATTCTATTTTGCTTATGCATGTAATTCTTGACATTTTGAATGGCTATATTTTAAGCTGTCATATCTCAGCCAGCATCCAGGAAATGGCCTTGCTTTTAAAAATGATGTTTCATTAGGATTTTTGATCTAGTATGATATCAGTGTACCTGTTGCAAGAATCTGTGTTAATTCCAAGAATGGGAGCTATTGTCCCCCCTGATCTCTGCCACACCTACAGAGGAACTGAGTGTCACCTCATAGTGAGGTGCAAGTTCACAACCTGGGGCTTCA
>CABHPP010140877.1:0-10142 GCA_902168425.1 Peromyscus attwateri | reverse complement strand
TCTCTGTCTCTGTCTCTCTGTCTCTCTGTCTTTCTCTCTGTATGTCTCTTTGTCTCCCTGTCTGTCTCTGTCTCTCTGTCTCTGTCTCTGTCTCTGTCTCTGTCTCTCCCTCCCTTCTACCTTCCAGCATTGACACCCCTTTTCCAAATCACGGTCAGGAGTTTCAGTACTGTCTTCAGAGAGAGGCTGATTATCTACCTGCTCCCCCAGCTTCTCTCTGAGTGACATGCCGCCACCCACGCCTCCCGGTACAGCTCTGCTTCTTCTCCATCTCTGGGTGGGAATGAGCTACAGAGGAAGTCCAAGGCTACCCTTGGCCTGAACCCTGAGACCGCGAGGCGTTAGCAACAGTGTTCACTCACTGAGCCCAGGCGAGCCAGCGGCCCCGAGCCGCACTCTGCAGGAGTAGGAGCCAGCCCAGCGCTGCGCTTCCAGCTGCGTCTGCCTGGGCGCAGCACGTGCTCCAGGCGCTGGCGCGAGAGAGCGAGCGCCACCACCGAGGGCCCGCAGCCGTTCTGCTGGCTGCCACTACTGCTTCGATCGCAGCCACTAGCGATTTAGCAGCAGCCAAGGCCGCTACGAAAGCGCAGGGAGCGTGTAAGGAGCTGCTGGCCAGGGGAACAAGGCTCCGGGAGCGCACCTGGTAAGGACAGCGCTGTTTTTCTTTCTCTCAGCTGTAGAGTTACTAGGGATGTAGGATGCCGCCGGAGCCCCTCCCCCAGCGCAGGGATGAAGAGTGAGCGAGCAAGGGGCGGGAGCTTGGACTAAAGGGACCCAGGAGGGCAGGTGGTGGGCAGGTGGAGGACAGGTGGAGCCAGGGATGATGGGAGGTCCTGTAAGTTTAAGAAAGTCACCCTGCAAGGACATGTGCCCTGTAAATCAGACATGAATTTAGAGTAAGGAGCCTGGGCTACAGTGGTATGGCTAAATGGGAGGTTTCTGAACATCTTTTTGTTTTCATTTGCGTAACTGAAGGATTTCAGTGGGCTTGTTTCCATAGAAAAATAACTAAAATAATCAGAGACAGAGGGGGAAAAAAAAAGCCAACTGAAGCCGCTCCCCCTCCAATTCCGTCTCATGCTGGTACATGTGCAATGATAAAGCATGCATTTAGCAAGGCAAGGGGATTTTAGACCGCTAAGGATATTAGATGTTTGGGGGCTAATAAGAGCACTTGCTGATGCTGCACCCCAAATCGAGGCAGGAAAGGAGATTATGGATGATTTTCAATACCAGTATTACAATTCTAAAATGACACTTACGTGACTACAATTATCAGGAATGAGGGGTTTTCTAGAATCATGGACCCATTTAAGAGATATGTTAGCACTTCTGGACCTTTAAAACCAAGTTTATTTATTTCCAGCAGTGCACGGAGATGTTTTTTTACCCTTAATTCTCTGACAGAACTTTCACAAAGGGTGATGACAGAGACCATGGAGACCAAGAGGAAAGAGAAGGGTGTTGAATAGACTGAATGAGCTATGTGGGATGGGATAGAAAGAATAGTTCTGACTGTCAGATTTAGTATCAGCATTCATTCAGTCACACCCCGAGAGGCCCTTAGGCCATTGTCTAGGAAAATATGTGACCTTGAACAAGTCTGTCAAGCACTGTATACTCATTCTCTCCATCAGGAGACTGTAGAGAGTATATTGCAGTTTGGGACAATGAAGTCTCATGAAATAGTGTGTTTGTACAGGATTGGAGAATTGCATAGAAAAAGGGGGAAGGGAGAATACTCAGGAAATATAGACAAATGGATTGTGAAGGTGTTCTCTCTCAAAGTATCATAAACAGTTATAAGTCTCTCACAGTTCTGCATGCTGAAAGGTCGGTGGGAAGGGGTGAGGCCAGCAAGCATTCAGCCACCATGGGAAGATTGTGGAGTTCTGAGAGCTGTTCGGAGAGGTTGAGATGCACAGAACTTAAAGTTACACATTTTTGTTTGTTTTTGTATTTTATTGTCTTGTTAAATAGCATTTGAAAATATGTTTTTGTGACCAGCTATGAAGTTTTTATTTTTTTTTTAATTGAAGATTTGAGAAGTTATCTAGAACTGATTATGACAAGGAAATTAACACACCAAGTTCAAGGTTGGTCATTTGGTGTGGCAAAAGACGGTTTGGGAATGAGATAGGAATGTTCTGTAATATAAGCAGAGGAGTTGGGGAGGGAAGAGAAATGGGATCTTTCTCCTAGGAGATACATGTCTATACTCCCAGGGGCCAGCTGGCACCTTCCATATCTTGATGCCTCTTCCACTTGACTGAAGAAGAAATGTCTATCCCTTCTGCCTTAGTAGATTCATTCTTAGGATTTGGAGATTTGCATTGCAGATCCTGAGATGGTGTGCATTCACAAAGTGATCTCCCCAGGGTGCCTCCTGCTCTCCCGTCAGTGTCAGTGTCTGGACATGGAACTAGTCTACCCATCCTGATCTGCCCAGTAGTCTGTGTTCCTAAAGGAACTCACTGTGCCACTTGGTGGCACCAAAAAGTTGCGCAGAGAAGTCTTTTCTCTATAAATACTAACTACCACCCCTCCCTCCTCCGCTCTCTCCCCTGCTCCCCTTCCCCCCCTTTCTTGGTAGAGGGGAAGATTGCTGCACACACCGCCCTCAGCTCGGCTGTTCTGAGCACTCCGAGCACAAGGGATGAGCTTGAGATCATCTTGGGATGGGGGAAAGCCTGGGACTGAAAAGCCTGGCTCAACCCCGATGATCCCTGCTGCCCAACTTTACTCCGGGGGGCTAGCTAGACAGCATCTCACTGCCTGCTGCAGGCCGACAGGGGGTAAGCTTGCTATGTCTGTGTGTCCAGGTATCCTCAGCCCTGAGAAGGATTTAGGATGCTGAGCAGCTCACAATGTGATTTGGAGGAGGGGATGTAGGTGGAGGGAGGGTGACCGGAGCTGTGGAGGTTCACAACTGCTTCTTTTATGGAAGGCTATCGTTAATTAAACCTGTTGGTGGAAAAGGCGCGAGCGAGAGGGTAAAGCGGGGGAGAGATACAAGGGCTGAGGTAGGGATTATGCATGCCTTTGGATCCCTATGCCTGAGCTCTGGAACAACAGGAACATGGTTTAGAATGCAGACTGACTTACCCAAACCATTGGAGGACTCAAAACTGAGAAAGCAAAGGCAGAGAGGGGAAGGAAGGAGAAATACTTGTGGATAGACTGGGTTCTCCTCCCGCAGCAGCGTGTCTTGATGCAGGGAGAGGGGGAACAGCGGGAGATGCTGAAAGCAATCTTAGGCTTCAATGCCTCTATCTGAATGTCACTCTACGCCCCCATGCCCTTTCTTTTTCCTTGGATGGAGTGTCTCTTTCCTTCCAGACACAAAGCTACCCCAGGGTAGCAGAGCAGTGTGCAGAGGAGGGATCCCAAGCTACAGAGACTTAATGACAAGGACAGTCCTACCAGGGCAAATGCTAGCCAGTGTTCTTAGCCTAACTCACACTTTGGACCTCTCAGTGGGAAGTGACTGTCAGGCTGGAGGGTTCTCCACCTAGTTCTGCAATTTGTGGTTGCTCATGTTTTTTTCTAGAGTATATGAAGTTGGAAAAGAGACTTTAAGGAGGGGATCACAGATGCTTGTGTTTATTTAGTCAGAATCCTGGCATCGCTTCACCCGAATCAGCTCAAGTATCCAGGCAAATAGGGAGTACTAGGCACCAATTTATATCTTTGTAAGAAATTGATATAGGCCAGTGGATAAGTGAGTTCACCTTTCTCCTTTCATTTCCATCTCCAACCTTGTATTTTACTGCTTGAATTGCTTAAGGAGTAGGCTAATGATCACCTGTTTTCCTAGAGTTGGCAGCAGGTTGTCTGTCTAGAACAGTAGAGAGAGCATGCCTAGCTCTAAGTGCATCCCCTTCCTCCATCAAGGATTTGCTCTGAGTTATTTGGCACTTTATTGTGAGTTTCAGAAGGCTTAGGTGTGTCATCTTTCTTGTTATGTATGCTTCATGCTCTTCCCAGAGTGCAGGGAATTTTCTCCTTTAATTTCTCTGTTACTTTTATGTAATTACATAGTTAATTGTCAGTTGTGGATATATTTGTCATTTGTGGAGGCAAATTTCCATGTTGAAGGATCACTGGTTTAGAAATAGGATCATTGCTTCCCAGACTCACTAGGTTAATGACATGCATACCACCAAGTCTGCAGCTTTCTCCTAGAAACCCTTTCAGCACCCTGGACAGGGTCCTGATAAAACTCCATAAGCTGCACCGGACACTTGCTGAGCCACCACTCCTTAGAAACAAGCTTTCCCTGGTCCTTTCCACTCCATGACTGAATGTGAAATTGATGTATTTTAACTGAATCCCCTAGAGTTTTGTGATTTTACATAGCAATGTTTATCCTGTGTGTTACATGCTCAAAAAGAGAGGAAAAACAAGTATTTTTTTGAATTTATTTTATTTTATTTTACAATATAATTCAACTTTACATATCAGCCATAGATTCCCCCGTTCTCTCCCCTCCCACCCTACCCCCTCCCCCCGACCCACCCCCCCATTTCCATCTAAGGAGAGGAAAAGAACTTTCAATGATTATTTATTATTAACCCTTCTGAAATTATTTGGAGAAAGACAATATTTGAAGAGTTCATGTACTTGCTCAAATCTTCATTTGTCATCAAAAGTAGACATGGACCTCTACCATCACTTCTTAGTACACACTATGGATATGCATAAAGATATACAGGGTACCCTGAGAAATTCAGCCATAGATAAATGCCCACACATAAGGACTATCTGTGATTTGGAGTACTTGAGTAATGGCACACTGCTTTCTTTTGTTTCTGAGTTGTTATTTTGCCGTATTTCCCACTAGATTAATTGACTTCCCTAAACACGTTTACATTTGTGAGTGAATGTCTTTCATGATTCTTATTTGATTCAGAATGCGTTGAATATTGTTGTGGGTATGTTACTGCACTCTCTTTTTGAAGAGTGGTAGGAACATGTTTGCAGTTAGAAAAACTAAATGAAAGCTGTGAATGGTGATGAAGAAGGATAGCCCCAGCACTTGAGAGGTGGAAGCAGCCAAGAGTTCAAAGTCATTCTTAGCTATGTAGCTAGTTACATGAAGCCTTGTTTAAAAAAAAAAAAAAAAGAGGAAGAATCAAATGCTAATAAGTAGAAAAGATGAGATTAAATAAATTATAAAAATGTACTTAATTGTACTATTTGAGTAAATTATGTATACATGTTTTATTCAAGGTTTGCTACATTCGTGGAATAAAAAGACATACTTCTTTATATATTTTTGCTATTGGATTCACACATATATGGACTTAGACATTTATTTTACTTGGTTTCTGTTTATATTATTAAAATACATTCAGCTTAATCTAACTTTGTGAAAAATGAGGACTCTTGATATATATATATATATATATATATATATATATATATATATATACATGTTAGTATATGTGGCTTGCTAATATGAAGTAGATTTGCTTGGGATTTTCAGATCCTGATAATGTATTATATAGAAGCAAAAGACTCCTTGATTTAGAATTATGTGTTTGAAAATATTAATCCTAATCCTAGGGCAGCTGTGTCCTATCTGTCAGTAATTGAACTTAGAAGACATGAGATAGACACATCCAAAGAAGTAGTTTTATTTCATACTCATATAACCCAAGAAATGAATATTTTAATTTTGAATTTTCAACTGTTTATAAATGAGATAGTACCTTCTTGACATTCCTTTGTCTCATTTGAATAAAAATATTTTAATAAAGTGACATATCATAGACTTGTTTTCATTGCTTCTGAATTAATGCAGAGAAGAAATGAATATATATTTTAATGCTAACGATACTGTTTGAAATACACACACAGGCACACAGAAACAGACACATATACACATATATAAAAACATACATATGTTTGGCTATAGAACTTCCAATAAAAGTTTTGTTGTAGACTAATGCTTGCCATGTTAAATACTATTTATTGAGCACATTAGGCATCATATCAAGTATTCAGTGTGTTTTATTAGTTCATCATCAAATGAGTTACACAAAACACTGGTTTTATTTTATTTTAATTTTTGTTGTTTTGAAGACTGAAGTTTTTCTTTCATTGTCAGAACACGAAAAAGGGTACCAAGAAACCTTCCCCAACAATACATGCATACCTCCGTGTGTGTGTGTGTGTGTGTGTGTGTGTGTGTGTGTGTGTGTGTGAATATTATGAAATGCACCCTTTTTCCATAGACTAAATCTACAGTGCAGCTATTTTTGATGGTTCCCAGTGTGTTGAGGTTTGCAGTGTATTTTGTTATTGAAATTTCTGCACCAGACTGGTTGGATGTGGATCTCATCTTCTGTTGAATGCTTATGTGAATTTTAAAACAGAATTAAATCATATATATGAGTTATATAGCTTTCATATATATATATATATGAAAAATTTAAGTATTTGTTTATACACATATAAACAAATGTATGTGTATAAACATGTATAAATATATACATGTATAAACATATATACACATAAACATAAACAAATATATACATATGTATGTATAAACAAATACCCAAGTTTCCTTATTGGTGATGGAGGGGAAAAGTTCAAATGATATTAAAATGATATTAATACTACTAAGTGAGTATGAAAAATTAGTTGCTAAAATCTGAGTAACTTGCCTGACCTGAGGTGCAGAGTGTATAAACGTAAATTATGACTCTCTGTTGTCATCAGGACTTTGGATATAAAATGCTGCCTGGGTTCTCATATTACTAATTTTTTCAACAGCTGTGTGGACTTCATTTTATTTTTCTTTGTGAACAACAACATATGATGAAGAGAGACTAGCTAACTTCTTTGATGTTTCACTGCTAATATCATAACAAAGCAGGTGTGTAAACTCAGGGACATTTGACTCCCAAGTTCTAGTTTTTGACATAATGTTATCTTATAACTTGAATATGTAGATTAAGGTTATTTTTCTTTTAAGTCTACTAATGTGAGTCAGCACCATGTTCTTCTTCTACAGGGAGTGTGCAAATATTTTTTTCTCAAACATTCAAGAATATTTAAAATTAGACATGCAAATTTAGGGAGATAATCAGAAATCAAAATGGTACATAATTGCAGTCTCAAATATCTTCCGTTTTTAGTCAAACTGTTCAAGAAAGTTAAAAGGAAGATGCATAAGCAAAAGAGTATATTTTAAGTAGACATGATTGTGCTGTCATTACAAAATGTCAGCTATAGAAGATTTCTGTAATGGTTACTTGTCACAGTAGTTTTGAGTGTAGGTCACAGAGTTAAACTCTTGAGGTTAAGTTTTTTTTTTTAAGTAAAAAACATTATAATTGCAATGGTCTAGTGGGCAACATGACTATAAAATACCCATCATTTTATTTAACAATGATAAAAATAGCTACAAATCCAATCTGTCTTAATGTAGCTTAATTCTTTAGAGGTAAGTAAATAATATATTACTACTGATTTAAAAAAATCAGTTAAATGAGATTTTCAAAATGACATGTAAAATACTATATAAACTAGCATTTACTATTCTACTCATTATAAGGGATTCTATAACTAGGGTGCAGCAGCCTTTGATATTGCAAATGTATTCTAGGCTGTTTTCACATTCTTTTATTGTAATTTGTGGATACTCAAGATCAAGTTCAGTGGCTGTAAAAAAAATGTTACAATGTCTCAATTTAGATTGTGTTTTTCCAATGGAAATAACAGCCTTGGCAACAAAATCATACAGAAATACACAACAATGTGAAGAAGGGACACTTTTGCTAACTTTCTTTGTATCATTGGCAGTTTCAGAGAAAAACTGTGTAGAAATGATGAATCCAATGGCTTGCCCTTAGCTGCACTTTTTGTTACTAGTGATGTGGACATTATTTTGAGGACTTTCATGTGAATCAGCGCTTTTCAACTGGAAGTGATTCCCCCCTGCCAAGGGCATTCACTGATATCTAGGGGTATAACTGGTTTCATAGATAAAAAATTGTGTTACCAGCCCTTTGGTTCAGTAGACAGAGAATAGAGACACCACTAAATATCCTCTAATGGATAAGACAATATCTTACTACAATAATAGTATGTCACAAAAATAATGTCACAAATGACAATAGCACCGTGGGTAAGAAACAGTGATACAAATGATTTAGGTAGGAAAAATTAACTAATTTGATTTATTTAATGTAATTTCTAATGGATGGACTTAAGAGAAATATTTAATGGACAGCCCAACCTCTAGAATGGTGTATGGTCAATATGTGAACTCTAAATAACCAAACCATGAGGTCATTCACAGGACGCTGTCACTTGATTATAATAAGCATGGACATCAGAGACAGTTGGGTTTGTTTTCTGACTGTTATTTTTATAGGTATGAAACCTGCACAACAATTTTACCTGTAAATTTCCATAGTAAGAGGTATTAATGTGGTTAGTAACCAGACCTTCTAGGCATTATGCAAGGCTTCCATGAAATAGAATTTATGTTTTCATACAAATAATAAATATCAGCAATTAGTAAATAAATATAGAACAAGTTATAAAAATGTCAAGTATACTTCCAAGCATCAAATGATTGGTTTTCTGACAGGAACAATAATTCTTTACACAGTCTTTAGAGGTATGACACAAATATGTAGAAAGCATCTGGGGGCTATGAAATGGTTAAAGTTTAAAATCCCTGCTTGATAATTAAATTGAGACCAGTTAGAAATGGTGGATTGTGTTATTATTATTTCTGTATTGCTTTGTTGCAAAAGGCTGTTTCGGGTCTTCATGGACTACTAAACCACTTGTTTAAATGATTTACAATGATTTAGTGAGTTCCCGTCTACAGCTAGCACTTTTTAGCTAATGCATAAAATTGCAGATTTCATCTTTGTGTGGTGCCATTTATGGCTTTGGGAGGATTAAAATATGGCCCATTCTTTGTCTTCAGCTAAACAAAGAGGATGCTGTTCTCTCTTGTTTACAAGGTCACAGATGTATGCTTCAGATACCGATGACAGCAGAGCTTTCCCACATTGTGTGGGTCTCAATAACATTATACTTCTGAATGCTGCTTATCTACACATGCAGTTGTTTCTTTAAAAAAAGTATCAAAGGCAAACAGAGCACATGTAATATTGACACCCTCTTTGTGATGAGGCTATGGCTCGTGCAGAAGGAATCTTGTTAGCGTTGACGTCCTGAGCTATGTGATTTGCTTTTGTGAGGATTAAGTTATATAAGAGACATCTGTGCCAGAAAGATGGTTGGGCAGTGAGAAGATTGTTGAAAACAAAAGACAATGTGAGCTACGAGTCTGATTACATTGCCATTTGCCGTTTATAGCAAATTCTACCCAGCAATTTCTCCTTTTCTGTATTCATATAGGATATAAGACTGCATAGTTACTTAAGGCAAATTACAGGCTTCTACATTAAATATGTGTCTACTGCTTTCTATGATGGGCAATGAACCCAGATATGTAAAGGGGATTAAAGTACTTGTTTGCTTCTGATATTAGCATGTTGAACTAACATATCATACAGATTAAAGTATCCATACCCATTTTGAATGAGTTAAAGATCTCCATACTATTAGAATTTATGCCTACACTGCTTTAAAATTACTTGGATCATTATACAAGGTAATACCTCCTCATTACCCATAGCAAGGACCTATTTTTTTTTTCTCATCAAGTTGCCACTCTTATAGCCCAAGAGCTACAATACACACACACCAGCTTGTTTTGAGATTGTATGTTTTAGTTTATATGAAATGAGGATAATCAGTTACTTTTTATAATTTATTTGTTGATATTTTTATGATTTCAAACATACATACAATAAATTATGTGCTGAGATTGGATCTCTAGAATCAATATCAAAAGCCTGGTATAGTGATTCCTACCTGTCACTCTGTCACTCCAGCACTGATGCTCAAAGACAAGTAGATCCCAGGTACTCACAATCCAGTCAGTCTCTCAGAAATGGTGGTTCAAAGACAGATCTCTTTTTCCTCCCCAGAAAGTACAGGAAGAAGAGATTGAGGAAGACATCCTGTTCCAGCCTCTTGGTTCCACATAGGACTTTACGTGGATACCCCTCCCATACACGTGTATACACACATACTATTCCCACCCC
>CABHPP010140876.1:32087-42747 GCA_902168425.1 Peromyscus attwateri | reverse complement strand
AGTCAGTACATCATGGCAAGGAGACAGCATCAATCAGCAGGCATGGCTGCAGAAACAGAAAGCTGAGAGCTCATATTCTCAAGAGAAAGCAGGAAGTAGAGAGAACAAATAGTGAGTGAGAATTTAAGTCATACACTTCCTCCATCAACATTTGTGGTGGTTTGAATAAAACTGGCCCCCATTGACCCATGAGGAGTGGCATTATTGGGAGCTATGGCCTTGTTGGAGTGGGTGTCACTTTGTTGGAGGAAGTGTGTCTCTGGGTCCAGGCTTTGAGGTTTCAGAAACTCAATTCAGGTCTAGTGGCTCACTCTTCCCTCCTGCTCCTTGAGGATCAAAATGTAGAACTCTTAGCCCTTCTCCACCACCATGTCTGTCTGTGCTCTGCAATATTTTCTTTTATGACAATAAAGAACTAAACCTTTGAACTGTAAGCCAGTCCTCAATTAAATGTTTTCCTTTATAAGAGTTGCAGTGGTCATAACATCTCTTTACAACAATAGAAACCCTAAGACAAGCCTTCACTTCCTAAACCTCATCAAAAACATCACCGACGTTAGTGTGGTGATATGAATGTAATTGATCCCCAAAAATCTCATATGTAGTGACATTATTAAGAGGGGTGAATTTGTTGGAGTGGGTATGGTCTTGTTGGAGGAAGTGTGTCACTATGGGAGTGGAATCTGAGGTTTTCTCTGCTTAGGATATTGCCCAGTGTGTCAGTTGATTTCCTGCGGTCTGTATATCAAGATGTAGCCAGCACCATGTCTACCTGCTTGCCACCATGCTCCCCGTCGTAATGATAATGGACTAAACCTCTGAAACTGTAAACCAGCCCCAAGTAGATGTTTTCTTTATAAGTTGCCATGGCCATGGAGTCTCTTCACAGCAATAAGAAAGCCTAACTAAGACAAGTAGAAAGGTATTAAAATACAGGTCCCTATTGAGGACATTTCCATTTAACACACAGAAATCTCTATCAGAACAGATTAAGATACACTACAGTATCATAAAGCACACAGTAATTATGATAAAATCAGAATATGGAATAACCATTATGTTATAAGTTCTTTGTACAGCATGGGCAATGTCCCTTTACTCTTTAATGTCATTTGTTATTTCATCATTTCTGTGTTAATTTTCTGTTTTATATGAGCAGAGACAGAAAACCATAGTGACTATTGGCAATTCAAAAATACTTTCACATAAAAACATATGCCATCTTCCCTCACATTTTGACTAACTTGATCTACTTATTTGATCATATCAGACATTGCAGCAGGACATTGCACCCTTATGATGTACTATATCATAACTGGAGGTGTCAGAATTAGTCCTGTAACACAACAGTTCAATTTGGGTAGAAACATTTATTCTGTTTCTTCAGTTAGGCCGAGTGGATTCATTCTACACTATCATATCTGTCATGGTGGCATGAAGGAGACTGTCCCATATAGGCTCATATGTTTGAATGTCTGGTTCATGGTTGGTGGAATGTTTAGGAAAAATTCAGAGGGGTAGACTTTTTGAGGATGTGTGACACAGGGGGGTGGCTTTGAGGATTCAAAATTGCACTCCAGGCTTCCTAGTTTTTCTCTCTCTGTTTCCATCTTGCAGATCAGTCGTAAGAGTTTAGCTACTGCTACAGCACCGTGCTTGACTGCCTGCTGCATAAGAAAATGATGTAGCATGAGAATGTACCTTTTGAATTTTTGCTACTATAGTATCGAAATATAATCCTGGAAATTGACTTCTGTGGATAATATTCTTTCACTTTTTGAGAAAAGTAACAAAATGATTGCATTTATCATTAATATATTTTTTTAAAAAAAATAACACCTTAACCAAATAAAGTAGCAAACAATAATTATAGACTAAAGTACACTTGTTTTTTTCCAGATCTGAGAGCCTTTTCCTGTGACATCTGTAATCTATAACATCCTTCAATGTGAGAATAGTAAATGGACAATTCTACAAATACTGATTCATAAGTTTTAAATAGCATGTTACTCTAAATATTACAATAAATTTTCATGCTGTCCCACTTCATGTTGGTAGGATGTTGAATCATCTCTTGTCCAATATATCTATGCTGTATATACTACCTGAGTTTAATGCCTTAGCTTTCTTGGTTATCAGATTAGCAAGGGTGTTTTATAGTCAAGAAATGTTAGACCAACCTAATGCAACATCCTAATATGTCATTCATTATCTCGCTTCTACTTAGCACTCAGACATTGCACGATCTCCCACTATTAAACAAAAATTAGTGATGTGTAATTTTTTTTTCTTTGAAAGATGTGAACAATGTCTTTTTACATCAGATGGGGCAAGAATGACTACCCAAATAGTTTAACTTAACTCTAGCTGTGTTAACCAATATATTCTTTGTGCCTCCCAATAAGCACATGAGTAAGGAGCTAGTGATAGGAGCATGGGTGACTAAAAGGCAATTAAATAACCAAGAAACCCAATCAAGCATAAGAACAACCCATGAAAGCTCCATGGCTGGAATTTCATGTACAACATGCAGAAAGCTCAGTGGTCAGGGGCCTTTTCTACCCAACAATTCTTTACCGTAATTATGAACTTGAGGAAGGTTTGTTGTGAGTTTTATATTTTTTTTTTCAGCCTTATAAGTTTCTTTGGCTCCTTGGATCTTTTGAGCTTCCTTCTTCTCTCCTAGAAGGAATGTTCTAATTCAGATTTAATAATAACACAGCAGCAGAGTAGAATGCAGTAACAATCAAGTAATATTTTAATTGCACTCTATTTTAATCATCTACTTTGAGTCTCAGTAACAGGTATTGTTTAATTTTCATATGAGACAACTTGAATGTTTTGAGCATTTGTATTAATTCTATTTGAATTAATTAGACTTTACCATTAAATAGAAAATTTTTTCAACAGCATTTTTTTTATGTTTCCTTCAGAATTCTGTAGTCCTGATGTTATCCAAATCCTCTAATCTTTTATGTCTTACTCATTTGGTCAATATTTAATACCTAAGCAAATATTTTTCATAGCCTATTATGTGTCAGACCCTAGTACAGATCCTTCATTTCTTGAGACAAATAAGATAGTTTTGATTCCACAACTTTGACAAAGACCAGCAATTTGTAGTCCACATGAGGAGACAAATTAAATAAAATATTTCTCAATTAATTCTAATATGTAGGGTACATATTGGTGTATTTGTTTCATGCCTTTTCTTTAGAGCACTGCACTCTTGAAGGCAAGATAACCCTGTCTTTACAACATCCTTAATAACATGATCACACACATGTACTGGTTGAATTTTATTTCGTTGATAGATTCTATTTACTACATTTACAGGCTTCCTTAGAGACACCTAATTTTGTCAGCATAATCTGACCCAAGCATACACACATATAGATAAACACTCATACCCTGTTCCGTTTTTTTTTTATAGGAAACTATATTTAAATCAGAAGAAATAATTTCCCTCAATGTAGATGAAATAAAACGCATTTCATATTAATGTTACAATCTAGGATATAAATTTAAAGAGGACAGATTCTGAGAAGCTGCATGCTACATTCAAGCTTCATGTAGAAGAGGATGTGAAAGTTCAACTTTAGAGAATACATATGCTTGAAAATCACATAGATATTAAAATTCTGAATTTCATCTTGTTTTTATCACAAAATCAAAATATATGTATTCATAGTAGAATATTTTTATATATTGCATAAATGATAATAAGGCAAGTATAGAATAAAATAAAATCTCAAAACCTTTGTTAGTCAGACTTTTAAATATGATGGTGTAATATGAATGGATTTGCAGATGATCCTCCTGTGTTCAAAGCAAATTTCCTTAGTAATTTTTTCTTTTAATGAATACATAATGAAATAATATTAGAAAATGTAGGTTTATATATATCCACAAGGAAGTCATTATAACAAAACAAAGCATAATTAACTACAAACATAAGATGCTTTTTAATTTATATAAAGATTTCTTCCATATAATTTATTATTGTTTGTTAAAAATAGGGCAAAGCAAAACATATTAACTTCTTGATCTAATGGGCTACACAACAGAAATCCATTTTCTTATTTGTTTTTCTCTAATTATTTGAGCTCTGTAGTATTAATGTAATTAAGTTAATGTAATTGCTTCCTGGTATTGCATTTGTTAAAATAATAAGAAAGAGACAATATAACACTGTCAAATCTTGCAAAAACAAATTTGGTTTGGTGGGGGATGTTGTGGGGAGGAACCCCAGCTCTAGTTGCTCATTTCTTGAGTTTGATCTCTGGCTACATATTAAAAGTTGGAGGAAGTGACAAACATATGTATCTCTAAGATTCCTATGGATATGTGAAAGTCACAGACAGCCAGAAGCTCATGGCCAGTTTGGCAGGAGGCAATGTAACATCAGAAACAACAAACACAAGAAAGATTCTGCCTTAAAAGGTGGCAAGTAAGAACCAACTCTCAAAAGTTATCCTCTGATATCCAAATGTGATGCATATGTATGTATGCATGCAAGCAAACACACATACTATGCATGTGCGCACACACACACACACACACACACACACAAACACACACACACGAGAGAGAGAGAGAGAGAGAGAGAGAGAGAGAGAGAGAAAGAGAGAGAGAGAGAAAGAAAGCAACAAACAAACAAACAAATAAATAAATAAATAAATGTCTTCTGTGGTTTTTTTTTTTTTTTTTTTTTAAGTAACAACATCCAGTGGTTACATGTATATAAATTCATGCCCAGAATAACAGAGTTTGGATTTTAAAGTGATTCCCTTCTAGATGATATTTAAATAAACAGTGTCATTTAAAATTAACATCAAGCCGGGCGTTGGTGGCGCACGCCTTTAATCCCAGCACTCGGGAGGCAGAGGCAGGCGGATCTCTGTGAGTTCGAGGCCAGCCTGGGCTTCCAAGTGAGCTCCAGGAAAGGCGCAAAGCTACACAGAGAAACCCTGTCTCGAAAAACAAAAAAAAAACAAAACAAAAAAAATTAACATCAAATTTCTATTGGTCTCCTGAAAACTTGGCACAATCTCTTAACTCCTATTCTGAATTTTAGGTTATATAATAGAAAATAAAGTTACTATTGAGTACTCAATCGGCTCAATTTTTGTGCTTACATACTTGCTTAATATAAATATATTATTTTTGTAATTCATGCCCATTTGTTTAAAATCAAAGATGTACATTTTTCCAAAATGCTGTCTCTTTTGCTAATCTTATCATTAGAGATTTTCTTAGGCCTTTCTTTTATATTGTATTGTTTTTAAAATTTGCTTATATTGATAGACTGTATACTGATAATAGTCACTATTATTTTCCTTTATCCATCTCTTATGTTTGCTGACTCAAATATTTTCACATCAATCTCCAGACATCCTTGAAATAAATATCAACATACTTGAAAATTGCAATGAGATAATATGAGTATCTGGACTTCTCTCTGACATTTCAAAATTATCTCATTCACTCATTCATCCAACCATTGAATTAAGAAATATATATTCTACAAGTCCCTAAATCTTCATCAGAAGAAGTTGATTATCAATGTTTGAACTGTCTTTATTTCAAGGTCATAAGGAGTAAATGGGCTCCCTACCCTCCTATACCTGGGAAAATGCTTCATAGGAAGCACTTGTATTTCTAAAATTATTGGAATAGCTAATAATTAAGAGTTAGCTGACCTCTAATAAGGAGGGGTAGTAATGGAGGCTTTTGAATATTAGACTTTATCTGATTGAGTTGCTGACGTCCCTTAACATAATGAATCAATGGACGTAATTGGCTCTAAGGGAGATACCAAAATCTTGACAATATTACATAAGATTAATCAAATTTTCTCAAAAATATGTTTTTTTTTAACTTAGAGTATCAGAGAATAAAAACAATATCCTGTAGGATTAATGAGAAAAAGATAGTGAGATTCAAAATCCACAAACTGAAGTATCAGGTTTATCATGCATTGTGTTAATGTGTGTGCTCCTGTTTATCAAAAAATAAAATAAAAGAAAAGGAAAAAGCAAAACAAGTTGTTTCAGAGAGTTGAGGAAATTCACTATAGACTGTAGTAATTGAAACAGATTTTATGAATTTATGTATGCCTTGTGTTTAGAAAAGTTGAATAGAGCCTTGTTAAAGATTGAATAGTAAATATCACACAGAGATTAATGCTGTAAAAGCATGTTTTTCTGTCTTTGGCACATTGAAAAAGAGCCTTTAGAAGATGGGGCATTGGAAGGCATGTCACCAAAAAGTCTGTAAGTTTCCCAGTCTCTTCCTCCAATCACATTAATTCACAGCAGCCATGAGGGAAGCAGTTTTCTCTACCCAGAAATCATCATCCTGACATCCTGCCTTAGACAGACTCGAAAGGACCAGCACTGACTGATCATGAATGGAAACTTCCACACGGAAATTAAAATGTTTTCTCCTTTTCAATTGTTCATCTTGTCTGCTCCAAAGACTTAAACCTTGAAGCACAAATCACAGTGGAACAAGAAATCTGTACTACACATAAGGCTTAGTGTGACATTAACTTATATTTTTATATAGGACTTTCCACACAGTTGTAGAGGACATTTTAATTAATTTTTTTAAAAAAATGTAATTTCTTATAGTTTGTATGATAAAAAATGAATTCTAGCATGTTTAAGGAATGCAGAAAATTCAATAATAACAAACAAACATGGAAAAATAAATCATCTGATTAACAAAAGAGATCTATTTGAATTGATGTTTATCAAAAGAAGATATGTGTATGGTAAACAGGAATGTAACAATATAAAATATAAAGACATTTGCTGCAAGCCTGAGTACATGAGTTCAATTTTCAGGACCCATATGGTAGAAGAAGACCTCCAACTCCTCGACTTATCTGATCTCTCTGTGCAAGCTGTGACATGTGTCTACACACACATACAACTGCACACACATAATAAATACTAACAAATATTATCCTAAAATGATTCTTATTATAAATTATTGATGAGGATTTAAATTACCTCAACCATTATGAAAAGCAACAATAAAGTTTCTTCATAAAATGATCATATGATAATGTGACATATATATTGCGTAGATAATTAAGAGAATTAAACACAAAACATATGGAAACAATTCTCATATTGATTTACTGAGTTAACAGAATTTATTAAATATTGTTAAATGTTTAGGGTGTCCAAAATGATATATGTAGTCAATGCAATCTAACCCATATCAGTAAGTCAATGGGTACATTTAAAATATTGAAAAAGAAAACAAAACAAAAACAAACAATACTAAAATTCATGCAGAGCTTGAAAAAGACTCCTAGTAACCAAAGTGATTTTGAAAGAAGAGAACTTGATTGATTTTATTATATTTTATAGAAAATGACAACACAATAACACAGTCTTATCTCAAAGAGGACGTGAGTTCAACTGCATGAGTAAGAGAGAGGTTTAATGTGGATATGTGATCATGGTCTGAGAAAAGTTATACCTTGAATGTAATAAAATTATTTAGTATGGCTTTGGTTACATGAAGGTGTTTGAGTAACAGAACAAATAAAGTTATAAATCAAGCATACTTCAAAGGAATTTGTGGAAACATCAGATAGGTTAGTTACAACAAAGCACAGAAATTGGCGCTAAAATCCTCAGAAGTTAGCTCATGCTAATCTTAGTTTGGGGCTGGAGGAAGCTTGACCTTTGTTCATTACAAAAGAATTTACCTAAAGTCACAAGGATGTTAGGTCACAGAGGTGGGCAATACATTGTGTCACAGCATTATGGTAAAGCATCCACAGGCATTTATTTGGTGCTTTGAACTTGACTCTTAGACATGATTTCATTGTATCCTGTGGGGTTAGATATGCTGTGCCTTCATTTTCATCAATTCTAAAAAGTTTTTAATTTTCATTCGAATTTGTATATTGTAAAATTTTGTATCCATTAGTGAGTTGTTCTGTTTCCATGAGTTCGGATACTTTCTCTTGCTTTTGTTGTTGTTATCCAGGCCAGCAGTAGATGGGCAACACAAAATGAACTCAATGGTATTATTGTAGATATTTTTTTGTCTCATTTGCTTTGTCTGGGCATTTTTTATCTTATTGATTATTTACCTTTATATTATGCTTTCTGATTTTGTGGGTTTTTTGGTGTATGTGTGTTTACTTGTGTTTTTCTTGTGCTTTTAAAAATTATTTTATTTTATTTTTAATATTTCTCTTTATTTTCTAAAGAGAGATATAGAAAATCAAGGTGTTTGATGAATGGTGATGTGGGGAAGATCATGGAGGAGTTGGGGGAGGGGAAACTGATTGGAATATGAGACATGAAAAGATTATTTTCCATTAAAAATGTCTTGCATTTTAAGAGATGTGAATTTTTGCCATATGTCACAGCCAGAATTAATAACTTAAGAGTACTATTCTACTGTATAATCAGCCTGTTTGTTCAACCTACCTTTAAGTTAATAACATGACAATCAATCTTATTTGCTTTGAATTTCCCATGTAATCAACTTTTGCAACCTAAAATAGCATATAGCTATATTCTTAAATTACATAATCTTCAATGCCCCTGACCCAAGGGTAATGTAGGTGTGCTATGGTAATCATTTGCAAGAAACAAGAAATAGGCTGAAATTGACTTTATAAATGAACAACCACCATAAATGCTGAAGGCAACACACAAATATCATTTAATAAACAATGATGTTTGTAATTCTGTTTGTTATCTGGGTCAATTATATTTCAATGGAATCAGTGATTTATTCCCTTGTAAAACTCTGTTAAAGATTTCTGGAAAGTATCTCTCATTCTTTCCCATTCAGTGACAAAGAAATGAAAACTTTGTTAAGGACAGTTACAACAGACAGACATACCCAGACACGGAACAGATACCTCAAACATGAATAAAGAAAAGCCACAGATTCACAAGACAGCCTTTAGGAAGCATAGATCCAGATTCATACAACAGATAGACAGGGAGAACCAAAGAAAAAGGGAGAGAGAAAGAGAGAGAGAGAGAGAGAGAGAGAGAGAGAGAGACAGAGAGAGAGACAGAGAGAGAGACAGACAGAGAGACAGAGAGAGACAGAGAGACAGAGAGACACACAGAGAAACAGAGAGAAGAGAAAGAAAGCGTTGAAGAGAGAAGTATAGAATTCAAAGCTGTGTTTACTCTTGGTTAAATTATGTCAAAGAACAGTGCTTTGATTTCTTTCTTTAATACTATTCTGATGCATTATTGATGATTCTGGGTTTATTACTAATGAGTCCAAACCAACCTCAGTAAATGACGACTCATGGGGCCACATTTAGCCCAAGATCATTCTAATTCCATTCTACATACATTCCAGCTGTCTGGAATCAGTTAGTCAAAGTTAGAGAATGATTAATGTAGGTTGCCATTTTGTGAGTAATTTAGTGCACTAACTAGAATAACTAAAAATGTATTACAAAGATATAAGAAGGTATTGTGTAGTTTTTGCTTCTTTCACAATACAGTAATTCAGCAGAAATAAACATATATGATGCCTCAGTTTGTTCAATGTTGCCCAGTTTGTAATTGCAAACGTGAAGAAAAACATGAGGAGCAAACAAAGCAAAAATCTCAAATGGTACACTAACCCTGCATAATCTTTGAACTAAACATGGTTCTTGGTACTTTAGGGTGATGGATGATGTTTAGACTCTAAAACCAGAAAGCAGAAGTGATTATTTTTCCTGAGACATCCTATGGTTCACTGGGAACAAAATTTTCAACTTTACACTCTTTGGTTTCATCATTGATAACATCAGTATCAGTATTGACTATCTCACAGGATGAAGGGAAGAAGCAAGATAAATGATGGATGGTACAGAGGTCTCATCAGATGATCCACTCCCAGGGCATGCTAAAATGTATTGATGGCTATTGTAAGAAGGAAGGTTACATTACCCAGTTAACAGAATGAATTGTCTCTGCTCTCCTCAATCTAATCTTACTAAGTTTCTACTTCCTTCTTCTGTGTCTCCTGTTTTTCTTTGGCATGCTCTTAAGCTTAAAATTGTGCAGAAAGACCTCAATAGACAGATCATATATTGTTTTTTTTTCCCTTTGTATTTTGGGACCTATATTTTTCTACAAGCACCTTTATGAAATTCAATTTAAAGGACAACTCCCTGACCTCTCTGTCCCAGCTGTCTGTCAGCCTTTTATCCATTTTTCCCAAGAGAGCTGTAACTCACAAATTGACAGGTTCTCTGTGAATTAGGTATTTTAGCAAAGGATGTTTATACTGCAGATACAATGAGTGAATGAGATTGAAGTAGCTCCTGCTTCTCAAGGCATTTTTTTTTTATGTGTGGCCACTTCTCCTTTGAAAGAATAAATCAGGTGTGTCTTGACTACTGGGTGTGTGGATATGATAAACCTGCTTTGAGCATCTATCAGCTCCCTCTACAGGATAAACATACCTACAGTTTTGAATTTTATTTTCAGATTTATCTTTTATGCATCAGCTATCTCTTTGCTTTCATAACTAAGGGAATTTTTCAAAAGGAAATGTAGGTACACTCCCAGTATTGGTGAAGTTACACTGCTTAAGTTTGTTGAAAACAAAAGGAAATATTCTAACACAGAGATAAATTTTCATATTGAAAATTTTCTATTTTTTT
>CABHPP010140876.1:0-31987 GCA_902168425.1 Peromyscus attwateri | reverse complement strand
CTCCTCCAGGGCAAAGACTCCCCCGAGGATCAACCTGGTGGACTCAGCCCAGGCAGGTCTAGTCCCCTCCTCCCAGGCTGAGCCAAGGGTCTCTGCTAAGCCCCAGGTTTCAAACAGTCAATTCATGTACTGAGCACAGGACCCGGTCCAAACTGCCTGTATGCCTCCTAAACAGATCAAGCCAATAAACTGTCTCACCCATTCAGAGGGCCTGATCCAGTCCAGTTGGGGGCCCCTCAGCCATTGGTTCACAGTTCATGTGTTTCCATTCCTTTGGCCACTTGTCCCTGTATTCCATCCATCCCTGGTCCCAACAACTCTTGCTCACATAAACCCTCCTCCTTCTCGCCAATTGGACTCCCGGAGCTCCAACCAGGGCCTGACCGTGGATATCTGCATCTAGTTCCCTCTGTCACTGGATGGTTTGAAAATGTGTATCACTATACCACACAGAGTGTTCCCTCTAAGCTTTTCATTAATATATTACTGAAATTAAGGCAATATTATGGTACCTGGGAGTAAAGCTAATGGAAATACATGCAATAGATAGCCCCTGCATTTGAGGACCTGATAATAAATTGGCTAAAGCACATTAAATTCTCCTAAAATGCAGGCTTCATGGGGACTACATAACAGTGTAGTTTATATATAGATATTTACTGAGTACTTAGGTAAGTGACTGATATACAATAACCTCTTAATAGATTGTTGTTGAGTTATGGAATATGACTAATAGAAAGAGAGTAGGAGACATGACTATAACTCTTCCAAAGAAAACCATCCCAAGTAGAATGAAAAGTTCTGGTGAAGATCATTAGAAAAAAAAATTAGATTTAAGTCTAAAAATGCAGACAAATTGAGATTGAGATCCTTAATAAGCCAACGTCTGTGGCAATGTCAACAGCAAATATGTTTATGGGTGTAATGTCGTACTGAAGTGAAGAATTCTATTAAAAGATAAGGAGAAAACAATGTATTATCAGGAACTTGAAGAGAACAAGACTAGTTCTTTATATCAGAATACTTTCTCTAGTCTCTGGACAATCAGAAACCTCAAAATACCTGGCAATGAAACACCCAACAAAATTGAGAATGTCAAGATCAGGTGCTGTTGTTAACTGGCTTACTGACTCCACTCCAACCCATTAATAGAAGCCAGTTTCTGGAATCTGGGATACATGGATGAGTGTCTTGATGTCATTTTAAAAGTCTACATCAATTTGGTTTGAGAAGCTTCAGAAATCAGGGTACTTCTCAATTAAATCAAGGGTGTCGCTCTGCTAATTCTAGAACCAGGCGGAGATCAAGTTGAAGTGGTGGCAGCTAATTGTTATCGATTGGTTTGTAACAGCATTAGTGAATTCCAGAGGGTCTGGCTATTAGCGGGGTATAAAATGAGCCAGTGACAACTGCAATTGGTTTTAGATAAAAAGGAATAAAAATGCAGAGGCAGCTGAAGAGATTTAGGATGCTTAAGAGAGCTAGAGCTCTTCCTGTGATTAAGTTTAACTACTCCTGGAGAAGGGAGATGGAGGAATTCATCTGAAGTGAAATGTGATGAAAGCTTGAAAAGGGTCCAAGTCCTACTCTGCGTTCTTGCTTCCTAGTGATAGAGATAGTCTACAGCTAAAGCCTATACAATCGTGACTGTACCCTTGGTATGCATTTCTGCTCAGTATTCTAAATTGGGTTGGTGTAGTGAAGAAGCTATATATGACTTGTTTTTATTCTGAATTAATTCAAATGTATGAAGTGTAGTACATGTTATACAGGACATGTCTAACTACTTAGCCAGGGTGAATAGCACTATAATGTTTCCAGAGATTGTTGTATCAATGACGAAAGTGTAGGAATAAACTGATGAGCTAAAATATTAATAAATGGTAATAAAAATAAAATAAAAAGTATTGAAATTTTAAATCATTTATTTTTATTTATATGTATTGTCAAGTATGCATATGCAGCACATCCATGCAGTGCCCATCAAGAGCCATAGACACCCTGGAACAAGAGTTATAGGTACTTATGAACTGTCATATGGGTGCTGGGAAGCAGGTTCTTCTGCAGGAACACTAAGAGCTTTGAAGTGATGAGTTATCTCCCCAGCTTCTCTCCTATCATTGGCATTGGACAGCAAAACTTATGCCTGTTGATTATGATGAATTCCTCACATCAGTTTCACCCTGGAATCTAGACAAAAGGGAATACATTTTCTTAAATGTTGCTGGTTGTCCTTACAGGGAAAAGGGACTCTTGGAATATCACATGCTCCACTGGTCATTAGGATTTCTCAGTATGATTGACACATACCACTTCTGCTTACATGCATTTTTTCACACATTATAAGCATATGTTTAGACAAAAACACACAAAAATATAATTTGAGCAAATTGTCTCAGCATAGGCCCTAGATTCCAAAAAGCCAGCTCATGCACCAAGGACAGGTCACTGTCCCACTGCCTGGGAACTTCAGCCTTGATGCAGGGAGGAGGGGACTGGATCTGCCTCAACTGAATCTACCAGGCTGGGCTGAATCCCCTGGGGAGACCTTGCCTTGGAGGAGGTGGGAATAGGGGGTGGGTTTGGGGGGAAGCCTGGGGGGTGAGAGGAGGAAGGACAGGGGAATCCGTGGCTGATATGTAAACTTAAATTAATTATAAAATAAAAAATATTTTAAAAATATATTTTGTCCCTTTAGACAATCATATGGTAACTTCAGAGTTACACAGAACAAAGCTATATGTAGTCTCATTCAGACAATCTCAAAATACTGGTGAACAGCCACACAGTTCATTATGTTTGAGTAAAAGAAATAGTATATTTGTTAAATTGACTATTATTTTCTATTATATCCACTGAGTCCTCACTGGAGCATAATGTGAACTTATAGGTTGTAGCTACAGATAAAACAGTGATACATGTTATAATCACTCTGTTACCACTCCAGCAGTTCTGAACTTGTGTCTCATTCTTTGGAATCTTTTGGTTTTGTTTGTTCTGTTCTGTTTATGAAAAGCATCAACTCAGAGAGAATCCTCAATATTCAAAGAGAAATTAGCTAATTTTTACATCGTTTTGAATAACAGATGCAACAACCCAACCAAACACAGCACAAGCTATATGCAGACATTTCAGTCACTGCATATATTGTGATGATCCCAAATGTTCAATTGTTTATGGATAATGTGTCTGCCTTACTTTGTGTTAGTGATTTACAAGATGTTTTAGAAACAACAAAGTGCCCTCTATGCTATTCTCAGATAATAGTTTTATACTCTGAGTGTATTTCATTCATACAATGAAGCAGACAAACCCTTGTTGACAGTGCCCAGACAACTCTGAACATGTTTCATTCCTGTTTCAGCACAAAGTGTCATTAAGGGAAATTGAAGGGTTAATTCATTCCTTCATTCCTTGACTTAAAGTCCAGACATAAGGATGAGTAATTAATTGAGTAAGTAATGATAAAAATGTAATGATAAAAATGCCTGAATACACTAAGATGCAAGATTTGTCATTAATATTAGAAATATTGGCTGCTCTGATGGTTCAGTGGGTGAAGTCATTTATCACCACATCTGATGACCTGACTTGAATCATTAGATGCCACATGGAATGAGGGAAGAGTCCACTCCAGAAAGTTGCCCTCTGACCTCCCTATGCTCACTATGGCATGTGTGGGCTTACACACACACACACACACACACACACACACACACACACACACACAGTGAACGAGAGAGAGACAGAGAGACAGAGAGAGAGACAGAGAGACAGAGACAGAGAGAGACAGAGAGAGAGAGTGTTGGTGAGAAGGAGGGAAGAAAAGAGAGAGAGAATAAAGATAAGTGAAAAAATTAAATATAAAACAAAATTGGAGATGAAAATACACACTGAAATTATACTCTATTTTTAAGAATGCAGGATCCTTATTTGAAGTTACTTCCTGTAATTGAAATAAATAACAAAGACTCTAGTAGTTTTCATCCTAGATTGTAATAATTCCAAAAACAGTCAGCATACCTACCCTAAGACAATTAGATTTGTCTAGTGACTTGTTCAGTAATTATTTTAAAGATACATTAATTTATTTAATTCACTTGGACCTTTGTAACAGTTAATGATCTTTTTAGGCCACAAACATTACATATGTAAGTGCTGTATCACTAGATGTGAATATGTCAACTAATTTCTGTTATGATTCTTTACATATACAATCAAGTCATGGTCCTTGATCTCTAGCACCCCTGGACTAATAAACATTATAATCTACATCCATAGCTTCAGCATGATCTTGCTAAAGATATTACCTTCTCCTCTGTCCTATATCTTCTGATTGTGTTGGCCTGGAGCTCTGCACTTTCTTGGTGCAGTAATATCTAGAGAGCTTACCTTTGAGCTTGTACTTGTCCAGTAAGGATTGTCAGTTTCTATTAGATTGGTGTTCCCAATTTACTGCTTTCAATAAGTTTCCCCAAATGTATAGCCTCTAGTAAGATATTATGTTCTAAACAGCTCAAAGAAGTGGTATATGTGTCCCAAACTCAATGTATAAAACAGATTAAAAGTGGAATTTATTGGTGAAAGCATATATAGTCTTATATTTGTGATTCAGTGATCATATCCTATGACACTAATATAAAGTTAATGGATGAGCATAACTAGTTTACTACAAGGTCAACGGACCTGTGTGCACAGGCATGATGTCAGACACAATTAACATAACTGATAGGGTTCCATGCATAAGATTCTTGATTGGGATCAGAATTTGTTTCACAAGATTGCTCTGAGTAGAAGACAACTTACTCCCTTGACATTGAACTAAACTACAAATCATTTGCTTATTTTATTTTTGCTGCCTAGTTTGGGTGACAATTTCATATCCACGGTAGTACTTAACTCCTTAAAGATATATATAGGAAAGTGAATATGATTTATAATAAAACTTAATGAAAACAGCAAATGTCATTATACAGATAAGTTAGATATGAATACAAATCCCACTAGTTCTTTTTAATTACAAGCAAATGCGGCTAGGTGAGTCTAAGGGCACAGTATTTGCTATATCCTTCCCTGTAGACAGTTTTAATTTTCTTCAGAATTTGTTTGAAAACATACCAGAGTGCCAATAAAATATTTCCTGTCCTTAGAGGGCACTTAGCAGAAATGTTCTCAGTTCACGGTTCCCATCTTCGCAGGAATCTCAGAATACTTGTTATCTGCACATTGGAATAACTTTGCCAAATGTTTCCTATAAATTTTTGTTCTCTCCAAAATGCATCAGAAGCTTTCAAACCAAATTTAATAATTTTTTTTTCACTCCAGCAGGCAAACACCAGTAAACTGTCCAGGTCCCATTTGCAAATACACACACACAATTCTCATTTGTAGTCATTAAAATCAATTTAAGTAAGCTACTATGTCCTAAGATCAGCTCATCTGGCTTTCATTCATATGTTAATATGTGAAAGCTTTCCTGTCTCAGAACGTCCTCCATCAATATATCTCACATTTATCTGCTATTTGTGCATACTCACTGCTATTGCTATACTCCAGGCCTAACTAACATTGAATGAACTTACCTAGGGCTCTCTGCTTGAGTTATTACCACACTATGCACTGAGAGTAACAATGTTTTAGAGATAACTCCTTGAAAGATATTTGGTGGCATTTCTCCCTTAATGATATCGAGTGACTCCATTGTCTGTAACATGAAGTTCACAATCCTTAGCTATAAGAGTGGTCTCATATAATGTTTGGGGTTATTTTCAGTTTGAATTTTGCATTTTTATTTCCACTAGGTTGCAAATATTGTTGATAATTCTTTGCCTTTGGAATAAACAACTAACATACACAATTATGCTTCAATTAAGTTATCCTTTCTTCACAGCCATATAGAGATATTGTTCCTTTATAAAACTGAGAGAGAATTTTCATCTTGAGTATTATTAGTATTTGTTTCAATCAAATATAGTTGATTTGCATTTCTCCATTATCCACATGACAGTTAATCTTCATGATCAACTTGACTGGGTTTCCAGTGTCATAAATGGTATAGTTTTGTCTGCCTGTGAGAATATTCTCAGAAGTTTCACTGATGAGGAAGCACACAGCCTGGACATGGACAGCATCATCCTATGGACTAGGTTCACAGACTGAATAAAATAGAAAAAATGAAGAAGCAATCAGATAATCAGCAGAAATTGTTTCCTGCTTCCTAAAAATAGACACAATGTGAAGAACTGTCTCTTGTTCCTGCTACAGTAGCTAACTGCTTGTAACCACCATACCTTCCCCCACCCAGTGCATTCTAGCCTCAAACAGTATGCTAAAATAAACCCTTCCTTCCTTAAATGACTTTTGTTAGACATTGTGATACAGCAATAAGAACACTAACAAATACATCTTACAATGAAATTTCACAAAGACAGAAGCCATTTATTTTTTATGTCCAAAGCAATTTATGTCTTGGCAAAATACCAAGCTACTTTCCTCCCTAGAAAACACAAGTCATGGAGTGATACAAAGGTTTATGGTGTATATTTTATATTTGAAAAATTCAAGATGTTTTAAAATAATATAAATCACTAACAAGGATATTGAAATGATACTATTGTACAGGTGTGAAGACTTTTTACTCACTAAGCTCACCAGTAATTCAAAATGATCCCTGGGTCAGGCAGTGATGGCACATGCCTTTAATCCCAGAACTTAGGAGGCAGAGGCAAGTGGATCTACATGATAGATTCCTACTTACAGTTGCAGAGGTAATACATGAATATTCATGAAGTCCTATGTGTTAAAAGGAAATGAATATTGCTACAACACTAAATATGCAAAGCAATAAAAAGGTACATTTCACTGAAAGACAAAAGAAAATTTGCTATAGAGCATGTTATAGTCCGAGTCCTAATGTGTACAACTACTACAGTGATCATTGGAGAGATATAATTAACTATTTTGGCCATATATATGTAAAACCATTTCTGGATTCTTCTTTGAATTTCATAAAGTGCCTCATAACACAATCATATTGGGTAATTAATGATTTAAAAACAAATGTTTTCATTGTTCATAAATTGCTACTAAGTGAATCAAAGTTGTTTCTACTATACTCTCATAACAAGCTACTGAAAAAAATCTTAGTATGCAAAATCATACACTAAAAATTTCAGAAGTTAGGAGACCAACACTAGAAGTAGGAAAAGAAGACTAATCAACATTAAGACTGTGTTGTTAACATAGTAACATTAAAATAGCACAAACTCAAAATAGAATGACACATAAATATTACATTGAATACCAGAACACAGGCTTTTATTAAAATAAGAGTGTTATATCCAATTGAGTTGTTGGCCAAAGCAGTCCCATAGAAATCCCCAAAGAACCCAGGCTACTGCCAAAACAATAGTTTGTTCTCCACAAACTGTCAGCAAGTCCCCACTGCTGAAGACAATACCCTCAAGACCCACTGAATATAGAGAGGGTGAACTGGTGCCTACTTAGATCCTTCATCCCTACTTTCTAGTGTCTTTGGTATGGGAAGTTACTCTGCAGGATATCAAGAGAGAAACATAAACATCAACCCAGCCACAAAACGTTTGTTCTTTACTCTGTCCTCCCTGCAATGGTTGCACAAAGCTTGTAGGAAAAAAGATTCAATGTTTGGTTTGACTTAAAGCCCACTCCATGAGATGAAGGCTATGTGAAATACTGCTTGGGTGATCAAGGATCACAGACTAGATTGTTGTGGGATAATCATTTTGTGTACTATGAAGATGTGTATGGTCAATAGCTAGGCAGGAGACTTCAGGGGAGAAATAAAGAACTATGTGAGTGCTGGGTGGTGGTGGTGGTGGTGGTGGTGGTGGTGGTGGTGGTGGTGGTGCATGCCTTTGATCCCAGCACTCAGGAAGCAGAGCCAGGCAATCTCTGTGAGGTTGAGGACAGAGCAAATTCCAGGACAGGCTCCAAAGCTACACAAAGAAACCCTGTCTCAATAAAACAAAACAAAACGGCATGAAACAAAACAAAAAACTCTGAAGAATCTGAGAGGTGGAGATTTTACCAGCCACATATGGAGGAAGTGGAATGGTACTCAGCAGAGGTAATGAGTTACATGGCAGAATGTAGCTTAATATTAATAGATTAATTTAAGTTATGAGTTAGTTGAGAAAAGGCCTAAACTAAGGCCAAGATTTCATAATCAATAAGTCTGGAAGTTGACAGTCCAAAGAAAGTCCCCCTACATTAGATATCCCAGAGTTCTAGTGTAAAACCAAACACTACCGAGAGAGAGAGAGAGAGAGAGAGAGAGAGAGAGAGAGAGAGAGAGAGAGAGAGAGAGAGAGAGAGAGAGAGAAAGAATCTCCTCTGGGTTTTGCTGTTATGAGATTATCCATTGCCTGTATTTTGTGGGTGCAGCTAACTTCCTTAGGTTAGAGTTTTCCATCTGGTACTTTCTGAAGGGCTGGATTTGTGGAAATATCTTGTTTTCTCTGTCTATGGTGACTGAAAATTTGGCTGGGAATAGAAGTCTAGCCTGGCATCCATGGTCTCTTAGTGTTTGCAAAACATCTGTCCAGGACCTTCTGGCTTTTACAATCTCCCTTGAGAAGTCAGATATAATTCTGAATGGTCTACCTTTATATGTTACTTGGCATTTTTCCTTTGCAGCTCTAAATATTGTTTCTTTTTTAATTTTTTAATCTTTATTGAAGAATCAATAAAAACAAGTTTAAAAAAAGGAAAAAAAGCTCCAGGGACTTGCAGGCTTGACCTACTTGTGGTAATGAAGCCCTTGGGCTGTGACAGGCAAGAAACATGGCATTATTGAAGGCTCCAGGTGTTTTTTGGGAGCATCCGCTAATGCATTGACCAGTGAGCATGTTTGAACTCAGTTACCAATAGTGCCAGCTCCTGGCTTGCCATCCATCATGCTTTTGACCCATTCATTAGTGGAGAGTCTCTTCACACAGCTGTCTTCCACATGCCAGGAATCGGGCTCTGCAGTGAACACAGAATAGCAGAATCTCTCCACTCTGAGTACACAGACATATGAATATCCAATTCCTGGTCTGTGGACTTGGATGAATTTGCATGTGTACTTTATCTTCTCCTGCTCCTCACAGAAGTAAGTGACAGGCAGCTGTTGAATGCACTTCTCTATTTCAAACTCAAGCTGCACAAGTTCTCTCTTCTCTGCTTCAAATCCAATTATTTGCTGTTTGTTTCTATCCAAACCAATGGACAAAAATCCCCCTTCAGTGTTTTCAAATGCAGAAACAGTTCAAGGGATGAGCTCTCTAATGCGTCTTAGCAGTTGTTTCCCTGAAAGCAATGTAACTTCAACATAGGTGGATTTCTTGAAGGGGAAGTCTTCTTGGTGCTGAAATTGGGCTTGTTAAAAATTGTAGCAGCCAGGTCCTCCACAATACTCTACTTTACTCCAGGACAGGCTCTGCCTGCAGGCAGCTCTGGTCTGACACAGGATCTCTCTCCAGTTTCCGCCAGGTCTAGGAGGAACAGGAGAGCAGCAGCAGCATTCACTTCATCTGAGGATGACACATTTCTTATGTACAAATTGGTTCTCAGGGTGCCAATTGACAGCCTAAGGACATCAGGACTCCATGATTTCACAAAGATATAAACATAACCTTCACCCTCTGTGAAGTTTAGATGCAAATTAACAAACAGCAGACATTTAAAGAGAGGCTTGCAAATCTAGTCCCAGTCCATCCCTGAGGAGCCTATAATTTTCATTTTCAATTTAAACCTTGATCACCCTACCTCCAGAATTCAGGAGAGCACACACAGCTCAGGAGATGTCTTCATTCTCCCGTTTTCTGATGTGAGGGTTCTTCATTTTCTTTCTATTTTTCTCCCCAAGTGTGATTGCTCCTACATTTAGAACCAGTTTATCATAGTCTGTTTCTGGATCAACAGTGATGGGCATTTTCCCCGCAGCCTTTGCAGTTTTCAAGTTGAATTTCTTTCCTGATAGAAGCTGGTGACAAGAAACCCTCCTTCTCCTCTACTAGGTTCATCTTCATCAGGTTACTGATCTCATCTTCCAAGTTGTCTTCAGACGCAGACCCAATTATGAAACAGAAGTCCTAGTTCAGCTCTAGAGTTTTGACCAATAATGGTTCATCCATTATTCTTTCAAAATAAACTTTCGGAGCTCTAAGAATCCTCAGACAGCATGTGGCTCAATATTTTTTCTTTATTCTGTATGTTAATATTTTGACTATTATGTGGTGAGTGGACTTTTTTATGGTCCAGTCTATTTGGTGTTCTGTAAGCTTCTTGTACTTTCATAGGCATGTTTTCTCTAGGTTGGCAAAGTCTTCTTTTATACTTTTGTTGAATATATTTTCTGTTCCCTTTGAGTTGGAATTCTTCTCCTTCTTCCATCCCTATTATTCTTAGTTTGGTCTTTTCATTTTATCCCAGATTTCCTGGATGTTTTGTGTTAAGAAATTTTTGGATTTAACATTTTCTTTGACCGATGAATCTTTTTCCTCTGTCTTATCTTCAACATCTGAGTTTCTCTCTTCCATCTCTTATATTCTGCTGGAGATGCTTGCCTCTGTAGTCCCTATTCTTTACCCAGATTTACCATTCCCAGATTTTCCTAGGTTTGTGCTTTCTTTATTGCCTCTATTTAAATTTTGAAGTTTGAACTGTTTCCTTCACTTGCTTAATTATTTTCTTTTTTCCCCCTTGGCTTTTTTTGGCTTTCTTTAAGGTATTTATTGATTTCTTCAATTTTTTTAGTCTTTTCCTTGATTTCTTTAAGGGAATTTTTGTTTTATCTTTAAGGGCTTCCATCATCTTCATAAAGTTATTTTTTAAGGTTTTTTTTTTTTTTTTCTGCTTCACATGTCTTGAGATATTTAGGTCATGCTGTGGTAGGACCACTCAGTTCTGTTTGTTTGTACATATTGTTCTTTATGCTATTGAATGTATTCTTTCACTGTCATTTATCCATCTGTTCTTCCAACTTGTGTAGGTGGTACTTATGCCTATTGGGGCTATTGTACTTTCAATTGGTATGGATGGTGCTTGTGCCTATAGGGTCTGCTGATGTTGCAGAGTTGGAGGCAGGGCTCAGCTATCTTGCTGGGGCTGAGATGGGAGGAAGAGGGGCATGGGATGTGCCCTGGTGCTTAGGGCCCAGAGATTGGGGCAGTTTAGCTGGGAAACCAGTCATTCACCTGTTCTTCCAACTTGTGTAGATGGTGCTTGTGTCTATAGGGGCTGCTGATTTTGTAGGGGATGGTTGGCCAAGGAGAGGATGATTGGGTTGACAGTTTGGGTGGTGGGGTTGGTATTGTGGGAACAGAATCCGGTGAGTGGCAGCAGTGGTGGTGGGGCCTGCCTGCAGATCTCTCAGATGTGGGCCAGCAGGTGGAGTCTGCCTGAAGATACATTTTGAAATGCTAGTTTTGAGGAAAACATTCTTCCATCTTATGAGATAATTTTAATAAATTCTGCTTAATATTTTGAGCATTCAACTTTAGATACATATTTATTAATCACATAAGAGCATGCTATATTCTTAAATTAAGAGAAAGTATTAATAGCTTTTTCATATAATTTTGATTAGAAGTATGAGTATAAAATCTGAGATACATAAGGCAGAATAACAATATATGCATTGTTATCTAAAATTACACAATTTATTAATTTACATGTTTATATTTTCCAAAACATAAGTTATAGTAGGAAAAATGTGGTAAATTAAGCTGACCTTTCAATGATAAACTAGAAATCAAAGGTGTAAGAATGAACCCAATATTTAAAAGATTAATTTATTTTATTTTACATGTCTGAGTGTTTTGCTTTTATGTATGCACATGCACCACATTCTTGGTGCTTGCACAGGCTGAAAGAAGACATCAGATACCCCAAAAAGGAAATTACAGATGCTTGTGAGCTTCCATATGGGCACTGGGAAAAAAAAAGGTACTCTGCAGGAGCAGCATGTGCTTTTAACTACTGAGTCAGACCCATAGACCTATCATTAGAATTGTTTCATTTGTTTAGGTCTATCACATATATACCTTAGAATATAGGTGCATCAATTTAGTCAGTTGCAAAATTCAAATGATTCTCTCATTCTTGTTACCATGAAAGATAAACATAAGAAAATCAGGCTTCCTAGAGACTCAAAGTTGGGCAGTTTAGCAGTCCTACACATAAGAAGAAACCAAATAGTGTGCTCTTTCTCTTTAGAACTCACCAGGTTCCACATACATTCCTAACTAAATGTGATAGTGAGCTGAGTTTTACTACTTAAAAACATTGTCACACATAGAAGTCACAAATTAGTCTAATACTACAGAACAAGGGGACATGAGAGGTCACATAAGGCCATATATGAACATGGAAGCCTTCAACTAATATTTAATATGTATTTTTTAAGTGCCTCAAGAAATAAACAGTACATTTAGTTATTTCAGGTAATGCTGTGAAATATACTATCCTAGAATTCTTAAAGACAATGAAGACATGGAGGTGATAGACATTTAAAAAATGAGATTCCTATGAGACTATAGTAAATATTTTGAAGTTATTGTGAGGATTTCAAAGGAACATACAAATTTGACATGGTAGAAAATCCTTTTCAGGGAGGGACAAACTATACATGGAAATGAAGGCATTATACAGGAAGAACAAAGAATCAGTCAGGGAAAAATAACAGGAATATCGCAAGAGTGTTTCAAAAAAAATGTGAAAGTTGGTACAGTGAACCACTGTAAAAATGGAAAAAGAAAATAAAAGTTGTGATTATCTTTATAGAAAGAGAACCACTTGCTTCTTTGGATCTGGTCAATCACTGTTTCTCTGTAGACTTCATTGGAGATGAAGTACCAATATAAAGGATGTGACCACTTCCTAGTTTAAGCACATCTAGTTCTGCAAAATGAAGTCAGCAGCTCAACTCTTAAGAAAGTCATGGTGAGGATCAAACAACATAGGAATATAAAAAATTAAAAGTGGTTCTATGGGATTAGCACTCTGAAAGACATATACTGCTTGAAGCATCTGTGTCTCTGCTAGGCTTTGATGTACATCCACAAGGATCAGTTTATTTTCACCCAGGTGTGATGATTCCACTGTAAGTTCAATAGATTCTTTGATTTCATTCAGGCAGTTCATAACTAAACCTAAAGTAAATGGTAAGGAAAGAAAACACAGTGTGTTGCTCATGATAAAAGTTAATATTGATCTTGCCGCAGAATTCTTCTCCCACAAAGTTCTTATTACACAAACGAAGCAGCACCATTACATTTAGGGATAAGTAAATGTTAGCGGTGAAAGTATTTTGGGATGTGACTTTTTCAGGTCAAGCAAGTTAACTTTGTAGCATAGGTGCAAGTGACACAGTTGAGAAGATTATTCACATGCATTTCCACTATGAGACTTAGCCTAAGCATAGGCAGTGACTATGAAGCACACGGCATCAGGATACTCCTCAGGTGTTCCTTCCAAAATGCAAACATCTACATATGCTTGATCTTCAGTTTACTATTCCACTTCATGTAAATCCCTATGAAGTTTGTAGCTTTAAAATAATTTACAAGTCAGTAAGAAAAAACTTATTTTACTTCCTGGTTTAAAAAGTCATAAAAGGCAGAGAAATTTCAATACTCTGAGAACCTGAAGCAACAGTGAAATAAATTTACTCTAAATGTTTTATATTCTTTATAATATCCAAAGTTTAAAAAGTTGTAAAACATGCAAATAATTCTCTTTGCAAACTTATATACAATGTATTTTGTGGTTGTGTGTGCAAGCATGCACCACACCACACATGTGAAGGCCAGAGGGGAACTTGAAGAAGTTAGTTCTCTCTTTCCACATTATGAGCCCAGGAATTGACTTAGGCTTTGAGTCTTATAGCAAGATCCTTTATTTCCTGAGCCATCCAGCTGGTAATTAAATAATTATTAATTGTACCAGTCTATAAAATATAATTGAACTAATGATTTATTGAGAATGTTTTGACAAAATAGATTGGAGTATAGGTAACATTCTAGGTGTAGACCATAAGAGAGGAAAACATCATACATTAACGAAAAAAATCAGTAATAATAATAATGCACTAAGAGTCCACAAAAGAACAAACATGAATGTTAAAAACAAAAACTCTCATACAAAAGTACAAAATAAATAGCAAAAAATTGTCTTTGATGATTATTTCTTATTGTATATGTAGTGAGGAAAAGAATGGGAAAGAGAAGGAAAGAAAGAGGAAGAAGAGGAGAAGGTGGATAGTGATCATTAAAAAACACTGAAAATTCAAACTATTATTTTCCCAGATCCATTGTGAATATCTTATGTTCTTCACCATATATATCTTGAAGTACCTTACGTACCATATTTCATAGAAAAGTAAGATGTTTTATGTCTTTTGTTTAGGTTTAGTGCACTTGTGATTATTCAATTTTAATCCTTACACACTCAGTAACTATCTTGATGGAAACTATTATTTCAGAGGAGTTAATTTTACTATAATTTTACATTAATTTTACTATAGTAATTTGCCAGTTGAGATTCTGCCTATTTCTAGTAGTGCTTTCAACTGAAAATGAAAAGATGTTCTTCAGAAGAAAGAAAGGGAGAGACTTGTAATGAAATCTTATAGAAACTTTTTTTTCTCCCTGTGCATTTCCCTGCCAAACAGAATTCTAGTGTTATTTTTATTTTTGTGGCTCAGTCTAAAACTCAAATTCATAGGTACTTTTATCTATGGAATGTTTTTGCCACAGCAGACAGCACAGATGATTTGGGGAACAAAACCCAAACAGGCTCTTTCTTTCCCTTTCAAAAAGACCCATCACCTGTCCATGGCCCTGCCACATCAAGGCAAGCAAGCACTTTGATTTAATGTTACATAAAACATTTCTATAGAGAAGACTTTCTCAGAAAAATGAAAGAATAAACAGAGTTTGGAAAGCTTCCTATAAGGGAGCTTCCCATCAAATATTTACAAATAATTTTCTAAATTTCAACCCTACCTTATAGTTTAGGGATAATATGTACAGAAAAAAAAATCCAATTTCTTATAACATCTGCTGTTTTGAGATCAATAGTGTCTGTGTTGTAGAAAACAATATTACTGTCACAAGGTTCTGTTGGATGGGGATGGATGGAATAAAGAGGATTTCTGTCTACCTATGCAAGGATACAACTTCACAAATTCTCGGATGTAAAATCAAATTAAAAAAATACCTCATTGCATGTCTTCCTGTCCTCCATTTCCAAACTCCATTCTTATCCTGAACGCTATGGCAGACCATTTGCAATGCACTACCCTCCCTCTCTGCCTCCATCCACAGGAGATTTCTCCTAACTCCATGGCACACCCAGCTCCCTTTTCCCAGTGGACACCTTCCTCCATGCTATACTCTAGCCCATTCCCCTTTCTTCCATGTCAGCCCCCCAATACCTAGAAACATATTGCTACCTGGGATCTCTAGTGGCCACATCTATCAAGGACTCAGAAATGTTTCTTACAAGGCAATCAACAACCACTACATTTTCCTAAGATCCAGAGAGGGCAACAGAAAGAAGAGAACGTAACCCTGCCAAGGCAAGACCAGATATCAACATCAAGAATTACAATCATCCCAGACCTAGATAACTAAACAGCAGTGTAAAACAATCATTAATACATGAAACAATATGTCTCCACCAGAATCCAACAACCCTATGACTCTAGATGATGAGAAACCTAATGTAGCTGAGGCACAAAACAGGAATTTCAAAACAGCTGTTATGAATATGTTCAAAGACATTAAGAGGTTGTAAATAAATCCCTTAATGAAGATTGTGAGAACACAAACAAACAATGGACTGAAATGGGGAAAACAATTCAAGACCTGAAAGCAGAAATAGAATCACTAAAGAAAACCCAATTTGACATAAAACTGGAATTGTAAAATTTTGGAACTCAAACAATTCAAAGGTAAGCCGCACAAAAGAATATACAAGATGGAATAAGGAATCTCAGACATTGAAGACTAGGTAGAAAGAAATGGATACCTCATTCAAAGATATATATATATATATATATATATATATATATATATATATATAGAGAGAGAGAGAGAGAGAGAGAGAGAGAGAGAGAGAGAGAGTGTATCTGATACTTTCAAAACTCTAAGAGACCACAGATGACAGACCAGAATACTATACCTAACAAAACTTTCAATAACACTAGGAGAAAGAAAAACATTTAATTAAAAGAGAATATTTCTATGAATATAGCTCTACATAAGGCATTAGAAGGAAAATTCCAACATGAGGAGGTTACATATACCCCCATCAATAAAACAATAATTAATCCCAGATTAGCAAATTAAAGAAGGTTGAAAAAAATCCACAGCACCAAAACAAATTAATAGGGTGTTGAAAAACATTGCTCAATGAGAACCATCAACATCAACAGTCTTAATCTCTAAATTCAAAAACAAACAAACAAAAAACAGACTAACTAAACGGATGTGAGAAGAAAATCCATCCTTCTGCTGCATCTAAGAAATAGACCTTACGATCAACTCAAGGTAGATGATGAAAAAAAGATATTCCAAGAACATGGACCTAAGAAGCAAGCTTGTATAATCATTTTAGTAACTGACAAAATACACTTCACACCAAAAGTAATCAGAAGAGATTGGAAAGGACACAATAAACTCATCAAAAAAAATCTACCAAGAGGATATTGTAATTTTTAACATCTATGCCCCAAACATACGAGTACCCAGGTTCAAAAGAGAAACACTACTACAGCTTAAGTCACACATTGATTCTTACACAGTGATAGTGGATGAATTTAACACTCCACTTCCACCAAAAGACAGGTCATGCAGACAAAAACAAACAGAAATGCTGTAGTTAAATGATGTCATAAAACAAATAGACTTAACAGATATTTACAGAAAATTTTACCCAAATATAAAAGAATACACCTTCTTCTCATCAGCTCAAGGAACGTTCTCAAAAAAATTTGATCACATGCTTTGGAATAAAACAATTTTCAACAGATACAAGAAAATTGAAAGAATGAACTGCATCCTGTTTGACAACCATGTATTAATGCTAGATATTAACCACAATAGAAATATCAGAAAAACTACGAAATCAAGGGAAGTGAAACAAATCACTTTTAATTAAAAACTGTGTGAAGAGAGATATTAAAAAGCATTTAGTATTGGATTAAAATAAAACACAGCATACCAAAACCTATGGGAAAAAGTGAAAGCAGTTCCAAGGCAAGTTCATAGCACTAAGTGACTACATGATAAAAGAAGAAACACGTATTAATAACTTAACAGTATACCCGAAAAGCTCTAGAATAGTGGTTCTCAACTTTCTTAATGTTACAACCCTTTAATACAGTTCCTCATATTATGGTGACTGCCCAACCATAAAATAATTTTGTTGCTACTTCATAACTGTAGTTTTGCTACTGTGATGAATCGTAATGTAAATATCTCTTATTCAGGATATCTGAAATGAATCCTGTGTGAAAGAGTTATATGACCCCAAAAGGGATCACAACCCACAAGTTGAAAACCACTGCACTATAACAAAAGAAAGAATGAACACCTAAAGAATTTGGTGGAAAAAATAATCAAAGTTAGGGTTAAATCAATGAAGTAAATACAAACAAACAAATAAACAATATACAATACAAATAATGAAATTGAATACTGGTTCCTTAAGAAAATCAATAAGATTGATTAAATTCTTAGCCAAATTAATGAAAAAATGGAGAGATGATTAAAATTAGTAACATTAGAGACAAACATCACCACAGATGCCAAAGAAACCCAAAGAATCACAAGGACATAATTGAAAAAATCTGTGTTCCACCAAATTGGAAAACCTAAAAGAAATGGATACATTTCTTGTTAGATACTACCTACCAAAATCAAGATGAGATAAGCAAACAGACCTATAATCCTGACTGAAATAGATGCAGGAGTTAAAAGTACCTGCCCCCAAAGAAAAAAATGTCAGATGGAATCAGCCCAGAATTATAACAGAGTTCCAAATTAGAATTAACACCAATACTACTCAAATTATTCCACAAAATAGAAAAAAAGAAAACTTGCCTAATTCTTTTATAAGACACAGTTACATAATACCCAAACCACATAAAGATCTAACAAAGAAAGAAAATTACAGACCAATTTCCCTTTTGAATAAAGGGGTAAACATTCTCAATAAAATACTTGCAAACTGATGACTAGAACATGCCAAAAAGGTCATCCACACTGATCAAGCAGGTTTCATCCTAGAGATGCAGGCATGGTTCACCCTACATACATTGGTAAATATACTCCACCATACAAACAGATTGAAAGATAAAATCCACATGATTATCTCACTAGATGCAGAAAAGGCCTTTGACAAAATATAACACCTTCTCATGATAAAAGTCTTGGAGTAACTAGGAATACAAGGGACATAACTCATCATAATAAAGGCAATTTACAACAAGCCCATAGATAACATTAACTTAAATGGAGAGAAACACAAAGCAATTTTTCTAAACCAGGAACATGACATGATTGTCTCTTCTCTATACCTATTCCACATAGTACTTGAAGTCTTAGCAATAAGAAAACTGAAAAATATCAAGGGGATATACATTGAAAATTAAGAAGTCAAACTCTTTCTTTGGAGATGATATAATTGTATAAATAAATGATCCTAAAAATTCCACCAGGAAACTCTTACAGCTGATAAATACTTTCAGCAAAGGAGCTAAATAGAAAATTAGCACACAAAAAATCAGTAGTTTCCTAAATATACAAACTGAAAGGAACGAGAAAGTAATTAGGAATATTATATGGGTTTTATTTGTTTGTTTGCTTGTTTGTTTTTGTTTTTTTTTTTTTGAGACAGGGTTTCTCTGTGTTGGTTTGGTGCCTGTCCTAGATCTTGCTCTGTAGACTCTGTAGACCAGGCTGGCCTCTAACTCACAGAGATTCGCCTGGATCTGCCTCCTGAGTGCACTACTACCGCCCAGTGGAAACTATATATTTTAAAATAGTCTCAGAAAAAAAAATCTTGGGGTAACTCTGACTATGCAAGTAAAAGAATAACATGTATAATGAAAAAAATTTAAGAATATTAAAAAGATATCAGAGGATGGAAATATCTCTCATGCTCATGGATTGGTATAATTAATATAGTGAAAATGGCCATCCTATTAAAAGCAATCTACAGAGTCAAGGCAATCCCCATGAACATTCCTACAGAATTCTTCACAAATCCTGAAAAGACAACTTTCAGCTTCATATGGAAACATTATAAACTGAGGATAGCAAACATAGTCTTGACTAAGAAAAGAACTGCAGGAGATATCATCATTACCAATCTCATTTTGGAATACATAGCTATGGTAATCTAAAAAGCATGGTATTGGCACAAAACAAGCATATTTAATCAATGGAATCAGACTGGAGACACACACATTAGTCCACACACCTATAGATCCCTGAATTTTTGTAAAGAAACCAGAAACACACAATTGGAAAAACACTGTGTATTAAAAAAAATGGTTCTGGTCAAACTGGATGTAGAAGAATGCAAGTCAGTCCACACTGATCACACTGCACAAAACTCAACTCTATCTATATCAAAGATGTCATCGTAAGGCCAGGTATACTGAATGTAATAGCATAGAAGGTGGTGAATAGTCTTAAACTCATTTTAATAGGAAAAGACTTTATGTATCTGTAAAGAACACCAAATAGCAAGGCACTAAGAATATCAATTAATTAATGGGACCTCATGATTTTCTGTTGACAAGCTCACAAGATATGCTTGTTCAATAGTGGCACAAAATTTGTTGGAGTAACCAACCGCCATCTGATTAGATTTAAGGCTGTCTCCTGATGGCAGAAGCCAGGAATGACACTACTTGGGTTACCAAGAACCCGAGACTAGATTGGTCATGGATCTAGGCAAAAAGCAAATAGCATTGTTCTATGATATGAAATGACTCCTAATGACTTCCTGATATATTCTTCGATCAGTGTCTCTTTTAGTCATGATCAGAGAAGTTTCTGCTGCAATATCTGGGACGAGATACAAAAATCCATAACTGAAGAATGTGTAGAGAGTGATGGACCTTGGAACACTCACTTCTAAATGGAATGTCTCTATCAAATTCCTCTTCTCAGGGTTCAGGAATCTATGAAGAAGAGGAGATAGAAAGAGTGTAAGAGTCAGTGTGTAGAAGTAACCGTCTTATTTAATAAGAAACACGGAGCCAATGCAAAGATAAAAGCCCAAGAGGTCAGAGCTAAGTGCCTTACCCTTCCTGCTGCAGCTATCCTCTTCAGCCAAGAGAGACCTACTTTCTGTGTGTTTGTCTTTATATAGACTTTCTGTTCTGCCTTCTCATTGGTTGTAAACACAACCACATGACCGCCTCGTCACTGCCTGTCTGTACAGACCTCCAGGTCTTCTATGGTTGGTATTGAGATTAAAGGCGCGTGTCTCCAATATTGGCTGTATTCTTGAACATACAGAGATCTACCTAGCTCTGCCTAACATGTGCTGGGATTAAAGGCGTGCACCACCACCGCCTAGCTTTTGCTATGGTTCTAATAGCTCTGACCCCTGGGCAACTTTATTTATTAACATACAAATCACATTTTAGTACAAATAAAATATCACTATACCAGTGGGGATGGAAGACACCAAGAAAATGAGGTGTTTTAAACCCCAAGGGATTAACACACATATGAACTCACAGAGACTGTAGAAGCATGCACAGGGCCTCCAGAGCTCTAAGCCAGATGTATCCACCATGATGAAAGGGAAGTAGTTGTTAACCCAAGAAACTATCTTCAGTTGATTACTGCTCATAAAGAAAAAAATAGTTTTTTCCAATGGAGTCTAATTGGCCACATAAATCACACTTAAGTAAGGGCAAGAACTATGTCCAGCAGTAGATGGTCAACACAAAATGATCTCATATATTTTTGGAGGTTTTCTTTACATAATATTCTGTCCGGGCATTTTTTTTTTTGGCTTTTCAAGATAGTGTTTCTTTGTGTAGTCCTGGCTGCCCTAGAAGTAGCTCTGTAGGCCAGGATAGCCTCGAACTCACAGAGATTCCCCTGCCTCTGCCTCTCAAGTGCTAGGATTAAAGGTGTGCCACACCACCACCAATTTTTTTTTAACTTTATAGGTCTTACATCTGTATATTACATTTTCCACATGTGTGTTTTATGGGATATCAGTGTGTGTGTGTGTGTGTGTGTGTGTGTGTGTGTGTGTGTGTTTCTTGTGCCTTTCTTTCTCTCTTTTTTTCTGTTTGTTTATTTTTACCTATTCTGGTTTCTTTGTTTTATCTCATATACTTTTATTTTATTTATTGATTCTTTTGGATCCTGTTGGTTTTCTGTTATAGACAGAAGAAAGGCTGTTGATGTGTGTGGGTAGGGACTAAGAGGGATTTGAGAGTAGTTGGGGTGGAAAAATCATAATCAGAAAATATTCTATAGAAAAAATCTATTTTCAATATGAAAAACTTCAATAATAAGCCTCAGTGTTTTCCAGTGACTTTAGACAAAATGGTTGTGGCAATAGTTTTTCTATTACCATTTTTTTTTGTTTACTCTATGTTATTTTTTGCCATTGTTATTCTTACCACATTTTCAATGTTTTTGCATATTTGTAAGAATATAGCAATGATACTGTGAATGCCAATTTTATGTCTACTTAACACAATCTACAGCCATTTTTGGAAAAGAAAACCTCTGTAGATAAAATGTTGCCCTAAACTGGCCTACAGCAGATCTGTGGAACATTTTCTTAATTAATGATTGATGTAGGAGGAATGAGCCAACTCACTGTGGGTGTTCACCTCTTGGTTGGTGGTTCTGAGTGTTATAAGAACAAGCCAGTAGACAGATTGCCTCCATGGAATCTGCATTAGCTCCTCATTCTAGATTGCTATTCTACTTGAAGTCCCGCCTTGGCTTCCTAAATGTGTTGTGGCCCAAGATATATAAGCCAAATAAATCAGATTTTTTTTTCCTAAGCTGTTCTTAGTCATGGTGCTTCATCATAGCAATGAAACTCAAGCCAATTCAGACACATTTTGATGGGACTTCCTGGAAAAATGATGATGTGACTTCTGTTGTTACAGAAGATGGTTATGTTTTAATGCTTGAGGATTCCTGGGACAATTTCAACATGTACAGTAATGACCACATTCATCAAATAATGGTGTGTTTTTTAAATTCTCTATGCCCCATATTTTCTTTGCATTACAGAGATAACAAGTCTTTAGAATAATTTCATACATTAGGATTTATGAATTTTTAAATATATTTAAATTTTTAATTGGCTAAATATTTTCTGTTGCTTTTTAAACTCTGAATACTTTATTAATAACAAGGTATTATATACTTGGAAATAAGAAGCTAGGTAGTGGTAGCACCTGACTTTAATCCCAGCACTCAGGATGGAGAGAAAGGCAGATCTCTGTGAGCTTGAGGCCAGACGTGTCTTCTGAGCATTTTGCAGGACAGGGAGGACTACACAGAGAAACTCTGTCAAAAAATTCTTTATCTTCATAAAAAGAGGATACTGAAAAGATATATTATTACTGCCAAAGATTTTTTCTCTTACCCCTATCTTGTAATAGGGGTATAAAATATCTGGAGAAAAGAAACAATAAAATAAATAAAGACATTCTGTGTTAGCTTTTGTGTTTTTCCATTTCTTTTCTCCATTAGTCATGTTGCAAAGACTTATTGAGATTTAATACTGAAACACCCGAGCCAAATTTTCTTAGAAAACTAGCCAGGCAGGTCTTACCTTAGCTTGAGTTACCATTGTAAAATTCTTGCAGGTTTTAGGTATTGTTCTCTGTCTTTTGCAAAGAGAAATTACCTTCATGGGGAGTGAGAAATACACTTATCGATGGGCATAAACACAAATATTTAAAATGAAGAAAGGGATTATTTTAGTTTAGTAAAGTGGTAGTTCTAGGTTCTCCTCCAAGATTCATGATTTCATTAGTCATAGGCAGGTGGCTAAGTTTTTAGTACCAGGCATGATTTTCTCTTGGCATGATTTTCCTCTTGTTGAGTAGGTCTTAAGTCCAATTAGAGAGTTTTTGCTTATTTGGGGACCAATTGGTTATCCAATACCAAAGATTCAGCTCTGAAAACATACATATAAGTAACATTATACAGACTTATCAGGTTATATTTAGGGATATATATGTGTATACATATATATATATATAAGTACACACACTAATATATATACATATATATGTGCATATATATTTATATATGCATTTAATAACAATAAAAAGATGTAAGGAATTTGAAAGAGAGCAAGGAAAAGCATATAGATTGGGAAGTAGGCAAGAGAAGTAGGAAAACATGCAATTATATAAAAGAAGTAATTGTAAAATTTTGCAAGATCCCACATGGTCCAAACTAAAGTAGAGTGCAATCTTTCACAGCTAACCATTCATTAAAAAGGCAATCTTGTATTTATATGTGTGTATTTTAGCAGGTTGTGTGTTTCAACAGAAACAGCCATGAAGCTGTTTTCCATGAGTTTCAATTTGCCATTTTCCCTGAAGAAACATAATATAGAAGGCTTTATGTACTTAGTAATGACAAATATACAAACATTATGCCTTGGGGATTAAAAGCAGTTGTTGCTCATGCAGAAACGAACAGGACTCAGTTCCCAGAATCTGTGTGGTGTTTTACTACCATCAGTAACTCCAGTCCCGAAGTATCCAATCTCTCTTCTGGCTCCATGGACAACAGTGAACTTGGGACACATACATATATGCAGACAAAAGAGTCATACAATAAAAAGCAAACATGAATACATATACATGAATGCATATTTTACAAAAAAACTAATAAAATAAATTTTATTTGCATCACATAAATGAGTAAAATTGTTGCAGTGTCATTATATGTCATTATTTCCTTTACTAGACAGCATTTACTGTGGCTAATTAAGACAATATCTGTACTCACATAATTCTTTAGTGTAATTATACTCACTTTTGAAATAGTGAGCATTCTTACATATCTATGAATTTAAGAGAACAAGGGCTGTGTGGTAGGTGTTGGAGCAAGAAGAGGGAAGGGTGCAAGTGATGTGATAATATAATTGCAAAAATAAAAATCATTACAAAATTATTTAAAATTTAAAGAACAAAAGATAAAATGATGGTTAGGGGTTGGAGGGTTGGCACAGTGGTTCAAAGCACTGGCTGCTCTTGCAGAGAGTCAAGATTCAGTTCCCAGAACTCACGTGGTGGCTCACAACCATCTGTAACTTCAGTTTCAAGGGTTCTGCTGCCCGCTTCTGACCTCTGTTTGCATCAGATGCATGCCTGTTATACATATCCATATCCATATACATATATGCAGACAAACAGTCATACACATTAAAAAAAATCATTACCCAGGGTGTTCACTTTCATACCATAGAAATGGATTTTTTGTTTTACACTAAAATTTCTTTAACATCTTTTGCAAAGTTTTTTTGGGGAGCAAACTTTAATATGTACAATACAAAGTTTATTTGAGACATTATTATAGTTAAATCATTCGCAAAAGTGTATGGTAAGACAAAAATGCCCACTTTATACCTGGGAAAACAGACCTGTCATGTTGAATTTTACAAAGATGAGTAGAAGGCCACATCATTTGGCAAAAATGTTTCCTTGTGTGCCAACTGAACACATTTCTACAATTTCCACTTCCTCTGATTTTTGAAGTAAAACATGATACCAATACTGTTCTATAGAGCAATCAACGTGGAGCTATATGGTTGTTTCCATTTTCTGTATTAGAAAATAAAGGAGTAAAAATGATTAAGTTACCCATGCAAGGTTATTCTATTATATGTGTGAGACTCAGAGCTAAAATAATATTCCAGACTTTAATAATGCATAATTTTTCATACAAATATAATTAAAACTTTATCAATAGGATTGTAAAATTTATTTATTTGAATTTACTGAGAGATAGCAAGTATATATTCAATGAACATACACAAATGTGGAAAAGCTTCCATTATTAAATAGAAAATAATGTCCAAATAGTAAAGATGAAATCAAGTTGAGCTTCATTATATTGATAAAAGTAAAACAAAAATGGGATCTCTATAATTTAATATTCTATTTTTCTTCAACAATAGTATTAAGTTATTAAATTATGACACAATTATATATAATAAACATAACAGCAAAAATGTAAATATTCATAATTTAATATAATTTTGAGTCTTTATCTGTTTTTGCTATCTGGGTATAATTAAAATTCACATATTCAAATAGTAATTAAAATTTATTACAGAGAAATAAATATGCTATAAATAACTTGTTTTGTCATAATATTTTATATCTAAAATTAATGTGGTAATAGATCCATATACTTATGTCTGAATAAAACAATAAATACATCATTGCTCAGGTACTGCGACTTTTTCTAAAATTCTATGCTCTACGAAGTTTAAAACATTGCTATCCAAACAGAACATGGCAGTCTGAAATACAACATGAACAGAGGATTGGAATGGTGAAGAGCAAGACTGATTAAAATCATGAATCAATGGAGGAACAATGGAGACAAATTCTAAACTTCAAAATATTATCATAGAATTTGACAGAAGAGGAAAATGGTCTCTAAGTGTATAGTGGAGGGGTTTACATATTTTAAAAATTATTATTTATTGGAGATTTTACAGAGGAGTGCTGAATTTACATAACATTTCACTTCCCCTTCTTAGCCTTTAATTCCGCCCATGCCACCCTCTCCCCTTTTAAATCCATTGTCCCTTATTTTACACACACACACACACACACACACACACACACACACACACACACATACACACACATACACACACACACACACACACACACACACACACACACACACAGAGGCTGGATGGTTGTAGCCAAGATGTGGTACTGGTATCTGAACCTGGGTCATCTGAAAAAGCAGCAAGTCTTCTTCCCTGCTGTGCTGTCTCTCAAGTCACAAATCAGAGAAAATAAATTCCCAAGTGAAAAAAAGAAAATATGGACTAGTAGATAAATACTAAAAGACAATTAAAATTTAGATATTTGACATATAGTCAAAACCAAACGTGTCTTAAAATGGTGGCAATATTAATATTTTTAAATGGAGAACTACTTCCATCAAGTCCTACCAATCATTAGTATTCATGGTTTGTGAAAATCTGTGCAGGTGTGGGCCACATTCAGAGTCCTTGAACTGAAATGTTATGCTATGTCCAAAGGACAGTGATAATTGCATACTTCATTCAGATACAAAGATAAAGTTCATTACTTTTACAAGAGAAAAACATAATTTAAAATTATTTCTGTGTTTGTCACATGCATTACTGCTTTGTCTGAATATATATTCATGCAACACATGCATTCATGGTTCTCACAGACACCAGATGAGGCATTGGAACCCCTGGAACTGAAATTGTCAATGGCTGTGAGCCACCATGTGTGTGCTGGGAATCAAAGCTGGAACCTCTGATATATCAATAATTGCTCCTAATCCAGGGGCCATCTCTCCAGCCTAAATATTACATTTTAAATCAATTATAAATATATCTAACTTTGTGGTTAGAGATTAATTAATTTAAATAGGAAAACTAAAGGAAGATGCAGTGATATTAGAAATATAAGTATCTTAATGCCATCATTTATTTGTGGAGTTATAAAAGTGACTGAGTGGTTAAGAGCACTTGCTACTCTTAAAGGGGACCTGAATTAGATTTCCAGCACCCAAGCTGAGGAGCTCACAAGCATTTGGAACTCCAGTCCAGGAGATCTGATACTGTCTCTTGGCCTCTGTGGGTACTTGCACTTGTATTCACACACCCACACTTGGGCACACACATATACACATAATGAAAATTAAAGACAAAACATTTTAACAAGAAGTGTTTGTAGTGCGAATCTCTACAGGTCTTATTAATAAACAAACCCGGAGTCAGATATTGGGGTGAATGCTGAAAAATCAGAGAGACAGAACAGCCTGCATCCAACCTCATCTCACCAACTTCTCAGCTGCCCCTGTTTCCTCAAAATAAATGCCTCTGAGTCCTCATCTGAATGGATCTCAGCTGTACTGCTGCTAAAAGCCTAAAAGTTTATCAAGGCTCTGGTTCCTGGTCCTCATGCCTTATATACCTTTCTGCTTCCTGCCATCACTTCCTGGGATTAAATGTGTGTGTCACCGTGCCTGGCTGTTTCCAGTGTGGCTTTGAACTCTCAGAGATTCAGATAGATCTCTGCCTTCAGAATGCTAGGATTAAAGGAGTATGTGCCACCATTTTCTGGCCTCTATATCTAGTGGCTGTTCTGTTCTCTGACCCCAGATAAGTTTATTAGTGTGCACAATGTATTGGGGAACACAATATCACCACAAGTGTGGGCATCTAAAAGTCTAAAGAAGTATTACACCATATTGTAATATTAAATAAGATGAAATGTAAGTTTTTAATATTCAGAAAAATTGTCCTATTAGAATTTTTGATTGTTTGTTTGTTTTTTTTTTGAGACAGGCTTTCTCTCTGTAGCTTTGTGCCTTTCCTGGGACTCACTCTGTAGCCCAGGCTGGCCTTGAACTCACAGAGATCCACCTGCCTCAGCCTCCGGAGTGCTGGAATTAAAGGCGTGTGCCACCACCATCACCTGGCTACTATTAGAATTTTAAATTTTGTATATTTATATAGCATTATCTATGAATGAGTCCCAATATACTTTGTTTTAATCTTTTGTGAATTTCTTTAAATGTCATTGGTAAAATCAAGAGTAATGTGGTAGGATATAAGACCAACTCAAAAAAAATCAGTAGCCCTCCTATGTACAAATGATAAATGGGATAAGAAAGAAATCAGAGCAACATCACCCTTTACAATAGCCACAAATAATATTAAATACCTTGGGGTAACTCTCACTAAGCAAGTGAAAGACCTGTATGACAAGAAAGTTAAGTCCCTGAAGAAAGAAATTGAAGAAGATATCAGAAAATGGAAAGATCTCCCATGCTCAAGGATAGGTAGGATTAACATAGTAAAAATGGCAATCTTACCAAAGCAGCATACAGATTCAATGCAATCCCCATCAAAATACCAACACAATTCTTCACAGAGCTGGAAAGAACAATACCCAACTTCATTTGGGAAAACAAGAAACCCAGGATAGTTAAAAGAATCCTGTACAATAAACCCACCTGTGGAGGCATCACTATCCCTGACCTCAAGCTCTACTATAGAGCTATAGTAATAGAAACAGCTTGATATTGGTATAAAAAATGACATGTGGACCAATGGAATTGAATTGAAGACCCTGACATTAACCCACACATCTATGAACACCTGATTTTTGACAAAGAAGCCAAACTGTACAATGGAAAAAAAGAAAGCATCTTCAACAAATGATGCTGGCATAACTGGTCATCAACATGTAGAAAATTGCAGATAGAGCCATATCTATCACCATGCACAAAACTCAAGTCCAAATGGATCAAAGACCTCAATATAAAACCAATTACACTGAATCTTACAGAAGAGAAAGTATGGGGTAGTCTTGAATGCATTGGCACAGAAGACCACTTCCTAAATGTAACACCAGTAGAACAGACACTGAGAGCAAAAATTAATAAATGGGACCTCCTGAAACTGAGAAGCTTCTGTAAGGTAAAGGACAGAGTAAAACGACAGCCCTCATAATGGGAAAAGATCCTCACCAACCCCACATCCGACAGAGTGCTGATCTCCAAAATATATAAAGAACTCAAGAAACTAGACATCAAAATAACAAACAATCCTATTAAAAAAACGAGCTTCAGAGCTAAACAGAGAATTCTCAAAGGAAGAATTACAAATGTTCAAAAGACATTCAAAGAACTGCTCAGTATCCTTAGTCATCAGGGAAATGCAAATCAAAATGACTCTGAGATACCATCTTACACCTGTCAAAATGACTGAGATCCAAAGCACTGAAGACAGCTTATGTTGGAGAGGATGTAGAGCAATGAGAACACTCCTCCACTGCTGGTGGGAGTGCAAACTTGTACAGCCACTTTGGAAATCAGTATGGTGGTTTCTCAGAAAATTGGGAATCAATCTTCCTCAAGACCCAGCTATACCACTCTTGGGCATATATCCAAGGAATGCTCAGTCATACCACAGAGACACATGCTCAACTATGTTTATATCAGCATTATTCATAATAGCCAGAACCTGGAAACAACCTAGATGCCCTTCAACTGAAGAATGGATTAAGAAAATGTGGTACATATACACAATGGAGTACTTCTCAGCAGAGAAAAACAATGACATCATGAAATTTGCAGGCAAATGGATGGAACTAGAAAATATCTTCCTGAGTGAGGTAACCCAGACTCAGAAGGACAAAAACGGTATGTATCCTGTGGTAATAGTGTGTTCCCCAAAATATTGTGCACCCTAATAAACTTATCTGGGGTCAGAGAACAGAACAGCCACTAGATATAGAGGCCAGAAAATGGTGGCACACACGCCTTTAATCCTGTCACTTGGGAAGCAGAGATCCATCCGGATCTCTGTAAGTTTAAAGCCACACTGGAAACAGCCAGGCATGGTGACTCATGCCTTTAATCCCATGAAGTGAGCCTTTAATCCCAGGAAGTGATGGCAGAAAGCAGAAAGGTATATAAGGTGTGAAAACCAGGAACTGGCTGGTTAAGCTTTTAAGCTTTTAAGGAGCAGTTCAGCTGAAATCCATTCTGGATGAGGACTCAGAAGCTTCCATTCTGAGGAAACAGAATCAGCTGAGGAAGGGGCGAGGTGAGGAAGCTGCAACTTGTTCTGCTTCTCTGATCTTTCAGCGTTCATCCCAATACATGGCTCCATGTTTGTTTTTACTAATAAGACCTTCTAAGATTCATGCTACAGTATCAACTCATCGGCGAATACTAGAAGAAAGCAAAGGATAACCAGACAACAATACACAACTCCAGAGAAGCTACCTAACAAGGAAGATCCAAGGAGGGACACATGGATCACCCTGGGAAGGGGAAGCAGATGAGTTCTCCATGAGTGAACTGGGGGTGAGGGTGGGAAATAGAGGGCAGGGGATAGGAGATGAGAATATAAGGGGATGGGATGGTTGAGCTGGAACAGGGATGGAGTGGGAAAGTATTGAGAGATACCATGATGGATGGGGATAGAGAGAAACCTTGTGCTAGGGAAGTTGCAAGGAATCCCCAAGGACGACCCCAGCTTGGACTACTAGAAATTGTGGAGAGGGTGCCTGAACTAAACTGGCTTGCTCCAGTGATCAAATCAGTGAATACCCTAAATGTTATCACAGAACTTTTCTGTAATGACTAATGGAGGCAGATGCAGAGATCCACAGCCAAACACCAGGCAGAGCTCCAGGAGTCCAGTAGGAGAGAGAGAGGAGGGATTTTATGAGCAAGTGCATCAGAATCATGATAGGGGAACCTGTAGAGTCAACCAAACCAAACTAGTGGGAACTCATGAATGTTGAATCAATGGCTGTGGAGCCTGCATGAGACTGACTAGGTCCTCTGCATGGTGGGACAATTGTGTAGATAGATCTGCTTGCAGGGGGGCAGGGGGGCCCCCTGGTGGTAGGATCAGAATCCATTCCTGGTGCATGAGGAGCCTTTTTTGAGCTCACTACCTATGATAGGACACCTTGTGCAGCCTTGAGGCAGAGGGAAGGGCTTGGGCTTGCCTCTATTGGATGTACCTCTCCATGGGAGGCCTTGCCTTCTTGTGGTGGGGAGTGGGGGGTGACTTGGGTGGGAGGCTGGCAGGGTGGGAGAAGGGAAGAGGGGGATCTTTGATTGGTGTATAAAATGAATGAAAAAAATTTCTTAATAAAAAAATAAATACATAAATAAAAACAACTGACTTGGCAGTTTTTGGAAGAAAAGACAAAGAAAACTTTATGAAGGCTCTTCAGGCTCAAGACACATGAATGGCAACACCCAGTTCTGGTTAAAAATATCAATTGGACAACCATATATTTTATGGATCTTTATAGCTTTTGAGATAAGTTGTTTTTTTTTTTTTTTTGCAATTTACTTGGCTTCTTTGTTGCTGCATTTCTTTTATTAAGATTACATGAACTGTTTATCCAGTACTAAATGGTAAGCCCTGAAAGAATACACACAAGTAACATTAGGCAGTTTGTGCAGGCCGTACACACACAGATACTCACTCATATCACATACACACACACACACACACACACACACACTAAAAATATATATATATATATATATATATATATATATAGAGAGAGAGAGAGAGAGAGAGAGAGAGAGAGAGAGAGAGAGAGAGAGACTCACATACAAGGAAGCTAAGAGAGCTTTTAAGTCATCTTCATGCTATGTGCACATTGTTGATATGCATATAGCCAGAACTGGTAGTTGTTCTTTGTGTCTCCTGAGCCTGAGTATCCTCACTAAAGCTCACTTTGTCTTTTATTCCAAATGTAGACAAGTCATTTGGTTTTACCAATGACATTTAACAAATAAACAAATACACACATATATGTATATATAACAAGTATTTTTGTTTTGTTTTGTTTTGTTTTGTTTTCAAGACAGGGTTTCTCGGTGTTATTTTGGTGCCCATCCTGGATCTCACTCTGTAGACCAGACTGGGCTCGAACTCACAGAGATTCACTTGGCTGTGCCTCCTGAGTGCTGGGATTAAAGGCATGTGCCACCCCCCCACCCCCCCCACCCCCGGCTATAACAAGTATTAATGAAAAGAGATTCTAGAGTTTTGAAAAGAGCAGAGAGCAGGGAAGAGTATATGGGAAGTTTGAAGCAAGGTAAGGGAAGTGGGAATGATATAATTATAATCTCAAAAATAAAAGAAATAATTTAAAAATAAATAGGCAGAATTT
>CABHPP010140875.1:41939-55478 GCA_902168425.1 Peromyscus attwateri | reverse complement strand
TGTGTGTGTGTGTGTGTGTGTGTGTGTGTGTGTGTGTGTGTGTGTGTATGCTATCCCTCTGTCATCTTCTGTCTATATTTATTTCTCCATCTAGATTCCTAAAGATCAGTACAACAAAGTGCAGTGTCTAGATGTCGAGTTGCCCGACATAAAGAAGGAACATATAACAATGAGCCAGGGATGGTTGCCTAGAAAAACCATGGGGGCATAAAGCCTCAGCATTTGCACAAAGTGGGGAGCCAAGTCTCCAAGGCCCCCATGGTGTGAGCATAGGGCCCGAGGTGAAGACAGAAGAAAAGTGGCAAAGAAAAATATTAATAAGAAAGTGAATAATTAACACAAATAGAGAAGTAACAATGTATGCCTGCCGAACCAGAACTACACAACATTTAAAGCAAAATTACAGACTGGCAGAGTTACAGGGACAAACATTTCCCAATCTATAATTCTGCTGGAGTAGTTCAACTGACTAATTAAGAAAGTGATAGATTAATTAGACAAAAAAAGTATTAAAATAGTCAAACTTTAATAATGGTTTTTAGCCAAAACATCTTTTAGAGAATGATTTACCCAACAAACAGAAAATGTATAGCTTGCGAGGATTTTAGACATTCATAAAAATTAAGGGTTAGTTTGGCTAAAATTCCTAAGCAGTCTGCAGTTCTCTCAGGGCTCAGCTGGTAAAGTGTCTGCCTCGCAAGCATGAGGAAGGACCTGAACTCTATTCCTGGAAGCTATGTGGAAATGCCAGGCATGGTAGTTCCTGTTTGTAATCCCAGTAGTAGAAAAGGGGAGCTGGGAGGTCCCCTGCAGCTCCCTTGCAGCCTATCTTGATTGATGACCTCCTGACCAATAAGAGACCCTGTCTCAAAGAATGTCAACAGCATTCCTGAAGATGACACCTGACGCTGCCCCCTGGCCACCAAACATACACATCTGCACCTGCACATGTGATGTGTATACTCATAAACTCATGAACACACACATATAGACTAAAAGAAGAAATGGTCTGTAAGTCCCTAATCAAAAAAATAAGGGCTGGAGAGATGGCTCAGAGGTTAAGAACACTGGCTGTTCTTCCAGAGGTCCTGAGTTCAATTCCCAGCACCCACATGGTGGCTCACAACCATCTGTAATGCGATCTGGCTTCTTCTTCTGGCCTGCAGGGATACATGCAAACAGAACATTGTATACATAACAAATAAATAAAAAAAGTGAAATCAGAAACCAATAGCTAAAGATATCTAATCATACCCAGTAATTTTGGAAATAAAATATTACCTTGCTAAGTAATATTCTACTAAATAGGGCTGGAGAGATGGCTCATAGTTAAAGAGCACTGGCTGCTCTTAAGAGATCTTGAGTTCAATTCCCAGCAACCACATGATGGCTTACAATTATCTATAATGTGAACTGATGCCCTTCTCTAGCATGCAGATGTACATGCAGAACAGTCATACATAAAATATAAATAGATATTTGCTGTGGGATGGTCTGTATGTCAAATGCTCTGATTAGTCAATAAATAAAACACTGATTGGCCAGTGGCCAGGCAGGAAGTATAGGTGGGACTAACAGAGAGGAGAATTAAGAGAACAGGAAGCTGAGTGAGGGAGACACTGCCAGCCGCCACCATGACAAGCAGCATGTGAAGATGCCAGTAAGCCACGAGCCATGTGGCAAGGTATAGATTTATAGAAATGGATTAATATAAGATATAAGAACAGTTAGCAAGAAGCCTGCCACAGCCATACAGTCTGTAAGCAATATAAGTCTCTGTGTGTTTACTTGGTTGGGTCTGAGCTGCTGCGGGACTGGCGGGTTAGAGAGATTTGTCCTGACTGTGGGCCAGGCAGGACCAGAAAAACTCTAGCTACAGATATTCTACTAAATAAATTAGAGAGGAGGCTTTTAAAGTATTTAGAAATCATAGACAAAAAGGCCCTAACTGGTAGTTCTAAACCAACATTTGGATAGAAATGAATAATTTCGTATCCATTAATTAAAAGGTAAGACAAGCAGAATAAAAAATGTAGCATTCATCTTAAATAGTCACAGATGTTGGGAGACTGCTCATGAGTTCAAGGCTGGCCTGAGCTATCTAGTGAGTACTAGGCCAACTGGGCTACAGAATGAGGCTGAACTTTATAAAAGCCACAGACATAGTAAATGAAAGAGGAAGAAATTACAAAAGCAAAAACAGAAATGAGTGAAATAGAAAGTGTTAGAATAACAGAAACATTTGAAAATAAAAATTAGAAATGAGGGTTAATAGAACTATGAGTTAATTCACTGAAAGGGAAAAATAGGCATTCTTGTAAGGATGGGACCTTCAAGAAGAGGACAAAAAAACAGTGTTTGGATTGATATGATGACGTGGGACATTTAAGACACTGTACAAGAGCACAATGCATAAATATGGACTGACAAATTTTGAAACCAGAAATGAAATAATTTTCTTTAAAAATTAAGTAAATCAAACCATGAAAAAAATGATGTGTTCATGAGTCTCCCTTTGAAACCCATAAGTCAAATGTTCAAATGGTAGTGGTGTATGTGTGGGTCAGCCTTCCACAGAAGCAGGGCTGAGGAAGGTGTGAACAAAACCCAGAACCTCCTCCTGCAGGTTAGCACTGGGTATCTGGGTTCAACCCCAGTGCAAACATTTGGTGGGACATGTATAATACTCTAAAGTATGATTCCCCATGCAACCCAAAGAAGCTGAGACATTTTTGTACAAATTCATGGGACGACCTTGATCATCTCTTGGAGATGATCATTTTCTGCACCTCACCCACCCAGCAGCTGGTGGCCTGCATAGTGCATATGAACTATGGTTAGAGCATTAACAGTTCTCCTCAGTAGGCAGAGGGAACACAACATTGGGAAGCCCCATTGCAAGGTGTGCTCTTTCCCCTTGAGGCTTCTCTGTCTCTCAGGGCCCAAGAGTACCTCCTCTTATTAGCCACTAGACTCACTTTGGTCATTTAGAGGATGTGATTCATGAGTGAAGTAAAGTTTCCTGGGCTACCAAGAAAAGAAGTGGGCATGGTCGCAGAGAGGATGCTATGCAAAAAGTGGGCAGAGAAGAGATGAAGAAGCACACCGTGTTTTCATATGAACGGGTGGCTGTGCTGGCTGGGGCAGAACTGATTGTGCATGGCAAGAAATTTCAGTGGAAGTTCCTACCGAAGGTTCTGGTGGCATTTTAGAAAGCTAAATCCCTCAGTAATGTCAAAGTTAGATTTTAGAGCAAAATGCTGTGGTAATTATGGAATAATAGAAGCATCTAGAAAGTGAGTATCTCTCCATGGATGGCTGGCAAGGGGGAACGGAAAGGAAAAGATAAATATGGGAAGATCGTCATGATAAGCTTCAGAACTGAAAGGTGTTTCAGAATATCACCCACTTCCCAGCCACACTCGGGACCTGAAATGGAAAGGAGAAGTGTCTTATGACACAGGGCTAGTTACTAGCTGTGACAGGAATAGATTTTGATAACTCGGCTCTAGGCGAGGACTATTTTTAAATTTAGAAGTGCCTTCTTCCATGATAAGCAAATGATTGAATTGTCGTTACGCTCAGAATTCTCTTCCCCTTTTGGGTTGGAAGCTTATGAAAGGAAGTAAGAAATAAGTGCCAATCTTTTTTCTCACCTCATCATTAAAAAACAACAACTTGATAACAGGCTAGACGTGATATTGGAAATCAAATCAGGACTAAAAGATAAATGTCATCTTTTCGGTCTTACTGATTGAGAAAATTAAACAGGTTCTGACTGAGGAAATTGAAGTGCTTTTTAACAGATGACTGGGTTGATACTGAGCGTGCTGGATGATTCCAAGTGACAACAGAGTTCAGAAGTGAGCTTGGCCAGCATGGAGCTTGGAAGCCAAGGGCCACGAGGACTTGATTTTCCACTGCTTATGTGTACAGAAGTTAGACATATTTCCATTGATTTTGAATGTAATTTATGAAGTTGCTTAATTTAGCCAGATCTCTTATCTTACTTCAAAGTATATGCTTAACAGTTAGGACCCAGGCTGGAGAGATGGCTCAGTGCTTAAGGGCACTAGCTGCTCTTCCAGAGGACTAGCACCCACATGGCAGCTCACAGCTGTTTGTAACTCCTGTTCCAGAGGACCTGACATCCTCACACAGATATACATATAGGCAAAACACATAAAATAAAAATAAATAAATTTAAAAAACTTCCTAGGTATTTAACTTTGGACAGTTTGATTAATTTCTGAGATGCAATTGCTACATAACACCTGCACCATATTTATAATTTTATAGTCAGGTGAAGTTATTTTTAAAAGGAACTTCACAGGGTACTATTTGAATGTCTGGAAAATATGCACAGATACAATATCTGCTTCCACAGATAAATGAGATACAACCATTGTCTTTTTAAAATAATCATAAATTATATAACATTGTTCTTCAGAGAAGGTTAAATATCTTAAAATGTTCATTTTCAATTTTGTCTGGATATCTGTTCTTAGTTATTATGAAGTGATATTTCTCTGAATTACTATGCATTTCATTTTCCCCTTTCTGGTTTTCCTTATTTTTAATAATCAGAGTTTATTTCATATGTTACTGCTGGATATGTTATATAATTGCTGCTTATTTGCTCTTGGGCACATTAACTTTTATTGCTATAAGTAAATATTTCATAAGTACATACTTTGAGGGTAGAGAACAAAAGAGTGAGTATCTAGAAATGCTGGCTTAATAATGTGTGTAAACTGAGGTGAATTAAAATGTGGGACAGACAAAAGAGCTGCTTGTCCATCCCAGGCACTTGTAAACAGCTTATAACTTGACTACTGTTATCTATATTGTAAAGGGAAAGGCACCAAGAGACTGAGTCCTTTGCCAGTACTTACTGACAGAGTCTATGGATAACCCCAGGCATTTATTCATTTCTTTTTTTTTTAATTCACAGATTAGAAAAAACTGATGTAGCATATGAGTGTGACAAGTTGACTTGATGCTCACAAACTTCCCACCATCCTTCATTATGTTCTGAGGGCGTGCTTTTAACTTTTAAAAATTAGAAATTGCATTTTTTTTTTGATTTTTCGAGACAGGGTTTCTCTGTGTAGCTTTGCACCTCTCCTGGAGCTTACTTGGTAGCCCAGGCTGGCCTCGAACTCACAGAGATCCGCCTGGCTCTGCCTCCCGAGTGCTGGGATTAAAGGCGTGTGCCACCAACGCCCGGCTAGAAATTGCATTTTATTTATTATTTGTGTGTGTGTATTGTGTGTGTGTCCGTACAGTCACACACATGCCATGGTGTGCCTGAGAGGTTAGAGGACAACTTTCCGGAGTCAGTTTTCTCTTTTCATGGTGGGATCAGGGAATCGAATTCAGCTTCCAGGCTTGCACAGCAAGTGTTATTACCCACTGAGTCCTGGCATGCATCCTTCCAACAGGGTCTCACGGTGTACACCAGGCTAGCCTCAAACTTCTAGTCTTCCTTCCTCTGCTACTCAGATGCTGTGATTCCACATATAAGCCACCATGCCTGGTCACTAAAAGTTTTAGCATTGCTATGGAGTTTCCTGCAAAGCCCAGGTCTACACACAGTCACATAGGTGATCTCATGAAGACATTGGCAACTTCAAGAGTCTCAAATAGGCCAGTAGGAAAACAATGCCCACTGTTAGCTTACCAACAACCTATACGTGTTTCAAAAAGAATTATATAGAATGATATTTCCGAACATATTTCGCCTCCTAATAACTGATAGACAACTGAGGTTAATCCATTTAACCATAGTATTTGTCCAACCCTCAGTGTGAGCCATGGGTTGTCCAGTGTGCTGGAGATTTCCCTAGAAAGTGGGCTGGATGTGGTCTCTCTTCTCAGGGAGTGCTGGTGTGTATGTGAGGGCAGTGAATACGAAGTAAGTTAATACAAGGATTACTGTAGTGTGAGACCTGATGGACTCCGTGCTGTGATGAGAGATGACCAGCGTGGTTTTCGTTGAAGTGGTCAGAGCCAGACAGTAGCGCTGAATGGAGCCTCAGTGGAGCGCCAATGAGAAAGAAAGATGGAGTCACACAAGGTGGCAGTAAAACAGACTGTCAAAAAGGCTCGCTGCAAGAGTAATGTGAGGTGAGAGAAAAGAAGCCTGCTCCGAGGACCAGTAGACTGCTTGCCTAGCGGAAGCCCTGAGAGGAAGGAGCCAGGGGCAGAAAATGGAGTGGCTAATTGTTACTAGCAAGTTATGTCATGAATTTAATTCAAAATTCCTGTCGTCTCTGCGATGGCACTTGGAGTCTGCAGACTGCCACAGTTCCAAGCAAATGAGAAGACAAGCATTTCATAAAAAAAAAGCCCAAAGATGGAAGAGATACTTATGGGAAAAATACACAAATTTCAATAAGAACAAGACACTCAATGTCCCTTCTCAGCGGGGAAATGCAAATTGAAGCTGGAAGAGATGACAGGCTCACAAACGTGGCTATAATTAGGAAGACTAACAATATTGCATCGTTTGGATCTGAAATGGCCCCCAAAGTCCTGTGTGTTAAGAAATTGGCCCTATTGGGAGGCTATGTAGACTTCAAGAGGTAGCATCTTGTGGGAGGTCATCCCATCAGCTGGAGGGCGCCCTGTCTTGAAGGGGTTGTGAAGAGCCAGAATTTTTTTCCCCCTGTACTCTTAGTCCATGGCAAAGGAGTGAATGGTTTTGATCTATGATGTGCTACATGCTGTGTCACCAGTGGACCCCAAACAACAGGACAGAGCTGACTCACACTGGAACCTTCAAAACTCTGCGCCAGAGCAAACCTTCGCTATGGGTAAGTTAGTTGTCTCCGGTGTGTGTTACAGTGGTGTGGCTCTAACACAAGGGTCCGGTGTGGAGTAGGACATGGGGCAACTAGCACTTGCCTGTTGCTTCTGGGTGCAATTATTTAAGAAAACAATTTGTGGGGCTGGAGAGATGGCTCAGTGGTTAAGAGCACCGACTGCCCTTCCAAAGGTTCTGAGTTCAATTCCCAGCAACCACATGGTGGCTCACAACCACTTGTAATGAGATGTGGTGCCCTCTTCTGGCCTGCAGGGACACATGCAGGCAGAATACTGTATACATAATAAATAAATAAATCTTAAAAAAAAAAAAAAAAAGAAGAAGAAGAAGAAAACAATTTGTTGGTTTCTTTTGTCTTTTGTTGTTGATAGATCTGGTTTATTCCCTCCCTGTTCCCAAAAAAAGACCAACTGCAACCAGATAATGGGATTATAACGCCATGATTTACTGTCTTCAAAACAAAATCAGCTGAGAGCTGGACCCCTCGCCCTTTCCTCTTCTTGTCATCTCCCAGTTCAAAGGGCTCACATCTCTTCACAGCCAGCATCCTCTCAATCTGCAGCTGGGCTCCCCACACTCAAGCCTCAGGACAGTCTTCATAGCTTTAGCCCGTTGGTGGATTCCGGTCTCAGTGATGCTCTCCCTGAGCAGACAGAGAACACCTTACCCTTTGACATGATGTCATGTGGTGGAGCTGGTGCTCACTGTGTGTCTTACAGAAAGGCTGGTTGTTTTAAGAAATGGTCCCCATTTCTGGGAGTGCTATCAGCACAGAAAGCCTTTTTATTTATTTATTTTTAGCAGGGTCTCACCATGTAGCTGTGGGTAGGCTAGGACTTGAATGTAGACTAGGCTGGCTTCTAACTCAGAAATTTTTGTACCTCTTTCTCCCAAGTGCTGGGATCATAGATGTGAGCCATCACCCGTGGCAATTTACTTGCTTCTTATAAGGTTAATTATACCCTTAAAATATGATACAGCAAAACCCACTTGTAGATACGACCTAAAACAAATGAACGTATGTGTTCACAGAAAAACCTACACATATGTTCATAGCAGCATTCGTGGCAATACATCATGATGCAGTACTGTAATACACAGTCATTATACAGTCGTGGAAAGGAACGAGCTACTTACACATCCTACTGTAACGAGTGAAGCTCAGCATTATGTCTAAAGAAGCTAAACACGCACAGGTGTGTGGTGTGTGGTTTCCACACCGTTTATATGGACATCTAGAACGGAGAAAATGGCTTCGCAGTGACAGAAAGTGGAAGCTGGTGAGGCCAGTCCTTACGTGTGGCTAAGGGCAGGAAAGCCCGGTGTCTGGAGTATGATGCAAATGCACCGAACAGTCTCAGTCATGTTGGGAGTCATGTGAGTGTAGACATTCTTCAGGACTCACTGAACTGCACACTTACAAGGGGCACAAGCTGCCCATGCAAGTTATGCTTCAATAAAATCCATGCAGATGAAGAACTATTGACCATATTTGCGGGGTTTTTTTTTTTATTAATTAATTTATTTATTTATTTTTGCCATCACTGTTTTCCAGAGTACAGTAAATGAGATAACATTTTTCCCGTATTTGTTTAAAAAATATAGACTTCTGATATTTCACTATCTTTTATTTTTAACCAGTTCTGACTGGGGCAGGGTGTGTTTGGGTTTTCATTTTTTTTTTAATTAGTTGGTTTTTATATCTTTATGTACTTTAAGTGGATGAATGTTTTGCCTTGCTTGTATGCCCGTTCATCGCACGTGTGCCTGGTCCCTGGGGAGGTCGGAGGAGGGTATCAGATCCCCTAGAACAGGAGTGATGGGCAGCTGGGAGCCACTATGTGTGTGCGTGCTGGGAATCGAATTTAGGTCCTCTGCAAGAGCAGCCAGTGTTCTTAACTGCTGAGTTATCTCTCCAGTCCCCTGTTTGTTTGTTAGATAGGGTATTTCATGTGCCCTAAAATTCAGTCTGTAATTGAGGATGGCACACCCTACTGACCTGTTGATGTGGTGCTGAGGATTGAACACAGAGCTTCTAGAACACTAGGCAAGCATTCTGCCGACTGAGTGATGGGACACAGTTATAAGAAAAACAAGATCTTCTGAACTAGACTAACTTACCAGATCTTGACCTTATATTTAAAAATAAATAACTTTGAAGCATTACTGTGATGTTTGTGTGTGAGTGTGTGTGTGTGTGTGTGTGTGTATGTGTGTGTGTGTGCGTTCACGTGCATGAGTGAGTGCGTGTGTGTGCAAGCAAGGGTATGAGTCCATGTGTGCACATGGATTTGTGGAGGCCAGAAGTCAATCTCCAACATCATTCTTTGGGAGTTATTTACCTTGTTTTGTGGGACAGTCCTGGATCTTGCCAAATAAGGATAGGCTGGTTACAAACATCATAGGCTATAAAAATCACACCACCGTATGGCCTGTCAGGGTAGGCCTGGCATGTGGAGTACTGGTTCCCTGCGGACAGTGAATGAGAGCTGTGTTGAAGCCCAGCTGGCACCTGGAAGAGCTGAGGCAGCCAGCAGTGTGAGCTAGCAAGAGACCAGGGTGACCGTGGTAATGGAATACTCCAAGAGCAAGCTCGGAAACCGAGAGACAGGTGTGAACATGGGACACTGGGCAGGGGCATGACATCCACACTCTGGAAACAAATGAGCATTTGTCGCTGTGGATGACTTGCTTGTTCAGATTTGGGGGAAATGTGGTGATAGCAGATGAGAAAGAAGAAATTTCCACTCATGAACTATTTTGAGAAGGGAGTTTACTCTTTTGAGCTGTGTGTGATAGTAATTGTACATTTATCCTAAAAAAAAAATAGACAGGTATTCCTCATAAAAGCCAGAATTCAATTTCTTTTAAGTGTATTGTTGTGCTTTTTTTCTTTTTTTCTTTTTGGGGATTTTTGTTTTTTGGTTTGGTGGTTTTGGTTTTTTGAGGCAGGTTTTCTCTGTGCAACAGCCTTGGTTGTCTTGGAACTCACAGAGATCCACTTGTTTCTGCCTCCTAAGTGCTGGGATTAAAGGTGTGCACCAGTACTGCCCAGCATTGTCCATTTTTTCATGATGAATCTATTTGTGATACTTTATCAAACTATAAAACAGTACAGTTCAGAGTACATGTCTGTAAGGATCAAGAGGAGGGATCTGGCTTGGCTACATTTGTAACTCAACCCTTAACAGTAAGTGAAAAGCAACAAAATTACAATGCAGCATCATTTTTATTACACAAGATGTTAATTTAATAAAAGATAAAAATAAAGTCATATACCAGCTTAAGCAATAAATATTTACCCTAAAGTTTAATTGGAAATGCAATTTTCACAAATTTAATAATCACTGAAACGTTAATGTTTGAAAGTGTGGTGGTTTGTCAATCACTCACCAAAAAAAAAATACCAAAAAAAAAAAGAAGAAGAAGAAAATGAAGATTGAAGCAAACAAACAAAGCCAATAGGACCCCAAAACGCCAAAGCAAAATGAAACAAACAGCCCACAAATAAAACACAAGGGATCCATTTTGTGTTGACCGACTGCTTACTGCTGGGCATGGGGCCTGGAGTGTGTTTGATACACCCAGTGACATATGAAGTTAGGTGAGTAGAGAGGTGAAGAGATCAGGAGGAGTTTGGAAATGGGGAAACATAGTCAAAATATATGGTATGAAAAAAAACTTTTAAGTAAGAACTAATAAATCACAAAGCCTGGGTAAGAAGAAAAGAGAAAGGAAAGAAAGTGTGGTGGTCCGATTCAGACTGTTCCTCCGTCGTCTCTGGCATTGAATGCATGGTCCCCAGTTGGTCCTGCTGTTTGGAGAGGCTCGGGAAATGGCCTTGGTGGAGGAAGCACATCACTGAGGTGAAGGCCTTGAGGTTTCCAAGTTGTGCACTCTTCCCAGTTCACTCTGTCTGCTTCCTGCTTGGGAGTGGGGATATAAGCCCTCAGCTCTCAGTTTCTGGCACCAGTTTCCATGGCTGCCTTGCTGACTCCACCATTATGGACCTGAACCATCTGGAATGGTAAGTCCTACAAACCCTTCCTTCTCTAAGCTGCCTTGGTCACAGTGTTTTATCACAGGAGTGGAAAAGTAACTGATATAGAAAGCAGATTTGTCCTCCTTAACTTATAACTTTTTATTTACCAAAATTTTTCTATGTGGAGCTTTACATCTTTGATATAAAATTAGCTGGTATTCAATAAAGCCACAATTATTGCACTTGCATGGTACAGCATGGTTGAGCCAGCTGTGGTGGAAACACACCTGTAGTCCCAGTGCTTGAAATGTGGAGTAAGGAGTTCAAAGTTGTCCTCAAATACATAACACGTTCAAAGAAAATGTTGGGGCTATATGAGTTTCTGTCTCAAAAACACAACAACAACAACAAAAAATGCTCAGGCAAAATTACCAAAACCTTAAATGTCACTTGTCCATTTTACTTCTAGCACAATTTGTTTTCATTCTTTGAAAGAAATTTAAAATACTTATTTATTTTGGTTTTTGCGATAGGGTCTCACGCAGACCCATACGACATAACTCTTTAGTTCTGCTTGTTTAACCCAGAATACTTGTGCAAGCCAGGAAACAAGAAAGGGACATTTGGGGATGGGTTGTCTTAATAACAGAACAGAAGGAAAATGAAATAGAGAAGGGGAGTACTGGGGGTGGAAAGGTTTAAGCAGAGAGGGGGTAGAAGGATTGGGGAGATGAGTAGATGGAGGAGGATTAACTAAGACGAAATTAAGATGTATGAAAATCTACTATCTTGTAACCCATATAAAAAAAATACCAAAGAGAGATTAAAGGTAGCTGCCCTGAATATCTAGATAATGCTGTTCATAGAAATGGGTTACTAAACAAATTCCCAATCCCAGTTATGGGATACTTCTATTAGAGTGGGTCAGAGAGGCCCCAGAGACCGCACCAAAAAGCAAGTTCTTGTCCACCAGAACTAGAAGATGAGAACTGCTGAAGACCTCACATACATTGGTTTTAATATGCGGTAATTCTAGCTGGGACTTAGCTAGAAACTTCCACCTTGCTGGCTGGCTTTTACAGTGCTGGTACATGATATGCAGGACTTTAAAAGAGAAAAGACCTCTTACTCAACTGTGAACCCTACAAACTACAGAACCAACGTGCCAAACAAGATGCATCCACCTGTGCCATACTGGCATGACTGTTACGGTGGAAACCAATCCCCTTACGATTGAATTTGTGGCCTGACCTCTAGCAGGTGATGCAGGGAATTCATGTCTTGTACTGTAAGCCTGGTTAGCAACCCACACCTGGGGAGGCTATAGACACAAGAAGACAACAACGTCTTAAACTGATGTAGATGGAATGCCTTCTAGATGTTTATGTTTATACCAATGGACGAAAGCTGCTCTTAGTCTTAATGAGAGAACCTTTTCTTTGTAGCAAATGGCAGGGAATGTGTAGACTCATGGCTGCCCAAGATGCTGAGAATAAATGATGGTTGAGGGTTCATCCCTAAACAAGATACTTACACCATTGTAAAAACACTGTAATAGAGGGGTTGTGATTATGTATGAGCCAGGAGATAAGGTAAAGGACTGATAAGTGCCAACCTCTAGAGTAGACACAGCTCTTACAATTATGAACTCACAGTAACTACAGATGGCTTGCATTGGGTCCACGTAAGACCTTACTTGCCGACAATCAGGCATGGAAGGGAGAAGACCTTATGGGGCCCAATCTTGGTTGCCATCCAATTGGCTTTTGCTAGAGTCTCAGACAGAGAGACCCCTTGTCTTTAGTTGTATACCTACTGCTGAGCCCACCAGGCTCGAACGGACAGTTTCAACCCCATGGTCATACAGATGGCCCTGGTTAAACTAAGTGGGTCACAGAACAAAAGGAGTAGATATGAATATGAGAAAAAGATACGTAGGAAGGGAAGAGATAAATAGTGGTAGTAGGGAGATTGGAAAGGGTGAGAGTGGTCAGTAGTATGATGAACTTGTACGAAATTGTTAAGAGAACAAATTTTAGTGATAAAAAACCATTTATTTATTTGTAGTAGAATATTATTTTAAGGTATATTACTTTTGTTTATGTTGTATTTGTTTAACTCTGTGAAGCTGTGTTACTGTAATTGTCTTAAACACCTGATGGTCTAACAACGAACCGAACAGCCAATAGCAAGGAGGCAGGAGAAAGGATAGGCAGGGCTGGCAGGCGAAATCTGGGAGGAGGGAAAAAAAAAAGTAGTAGCCAGAGAAGGAGGACTCCAGGGACCAGCCACCCAGCTACACAGCCAGCCACATAGTAAGATGAGATTTACAGATGGAGCTCCGGGAGTCCAATCGGCAAGAGAGAGGAGGGATTGTATGAGCAAGAGATATTGAGACCATGATTGGAAAAAGCACAGGGACAAACAGCCAAACTGGTGGAAACGCATGAACTATGAACCAATGGCTGAGGAGCTCCCATGGAACTGGACCAGGCCCTCTGGATAAGTGAGACAGTTGATTGGCTTGAACTGTTCGGGAGGCCCCCAGGCAGTGGAGCCGGGACCTGTCCTTGGTGCATGGGCTGGCTTTTTGGAGCCTGGGGCCTATGCTGGGACACTTTGCTCAGCCTTGGTGTAGGGAGCAGGGGACTGGACCTGCCTTGGCTGAGTCTGCCAGGCTGGGCTGACTCCCCAGGGGAGACCTTGCCTTGGAGGAGGTGGGAATAGG
>CABHPP010140875.1:422-36138 GCA_902168425.1 Peromyscus attwateri | reverse complement strand
ACACACACACACACACACACACACACACACACACACACACACACACACACTTTAGGGAAATATGTGAAAGATTTTTCAAAATATATGAACTAATTCATACCTCAGCTAAAAATCAAGCTTTAAAGATGCTGAATAAAAGAACGGTGTACCGCCACCATGCGAATACATACTAGCTACATTTAAGTCTAACTTCACAAATGTAGATCAGACATGGTAGTGTCCATCTGTGATTCCAGCATTCAGAAGAGAGACAGAAGAGGGACGGGAAGGATTAAAAGTTCCAGGGTAGCCAGGGCTCCATAACAAACAAACAAACAAAAGTTCACAAATGTTTGTGATGTATCTAATGCATTCCAAACGCTGATCTTAGGATACTGAAACACCACAACTACTTTCCTTGATATTACTTGTTCGAGAAAATAGTTTTGAAACAGTATACTGAAAGAAAAAAGGAAATCCCAGTGTAGTACAGGACTAATAGGATATACAAAGAATTCGATAGCGTATGGAATAAAGACTTTCACCAGAGAGTGCATCTTCTAAGAATTTGAAAGATACATGGAGTTGGACATGTGAACTGACTGGGAAGGGCATGGCAGACATAGTGAAGTATCCAGCATGTTGATGTACAGCTGAATGGAAACGATGCGTGGTTGATCTGCACTGAAGAAAACATGTTAATATCGGTTCACAAAACTAGAGCTAGAGGATATTGCAATATGAATCCTCACAGGTGGCTTTGATTCTTGTACTCATGAAGAAAAGAATCAATCAGAACACTGAAGCGTATATATTTCCCATAAAAGAAGAGCAGCAAATTATAACATAAAAATATAAATACTGAAGTTTGGGAGTATTTGACAGAAAGTAAGAAGGATACACGTGTTAATCAGAAAGGTGTTTGTTCTGTGTCAATGCAGGCAGATGTTTCGGGTCATGCAATGGCCATCCACTGAGTACCCAGTTTCTGTCTCCCCCTTTTTTTGTCCATTTTATTCATGGTGTGGTGGTTTCTTATGTGAGCTCTGGAGTCTTAACTTCATGAGTAAAATTCTAGATTCACCACTTACAAGTTTTATAACCCCTAGAGAAATGAATTCATCTTTAAATGCCCTCCCCCCACTTCATTCATCTGGGGAATAAGAGATAATGTGGTGCATGCATTTAATCCCAGCACTTGAGGCAGCCTGGTCTACATAATTCCAGGACAGTCAAGACTATGTAGAGAGACCCTGTCTTGAAAAAACAAATTTTTTTTTTTAGTTAAAAAAAAGATAATGATAACACCTGATTGTGGTCTTTAAAAAGATTGTATCAGTGCATGTAAAATGTTTAGAAAAGTGAGTGGGATTTAGTAAAAGTTAAATAGTTCTGTAACTGCATATGGCTAGCAAGTCCTGACTTTATGCCCCTTTTCTCCTATGAAATACCTGTTCTGAGTTCATTTGGAAGAGAGTCTAAATTGGAATGCGACAAGACTGTGCGGTAACAATTTGTGCTCAGAGATGGGGGCTGGACCTGGGTCTGTAGCCGCTGTGGCCAGCAACAGCAACATCAGCAGCTTCCAGAGAAGATTCTAAGGCCAATAGTGCCGATGGTGGTGACCTCCAGCTGATGTCTGCTGCCATTTTAGGTGCTGAATGGGCAACTTATGGCATCAGCAACTATATGGAGGTGTGGCTACTGGAACAGTTCCTCTGACTGAGGGAACAAACAAACAAATACTTGCCTTTGCTCTTCCAGTGTTTCCTGGTAGAGGGAATTGTCAATGATCATACCTTGTTGGTCACATCTGCTGAACAAAACCCTGCTGACATTTTACAGGAACTCCTTGTACCAGGACTGCACAATAATTGTAGAAAAGAATTTGATGAATAGGTACACATAGTCACAAAACATCGGAGTTAATATTAACAGGGATTAGCTTAGCATTACCGGTAATTACCAAAGATGCAGTTGGACCACGGTCAGCCTCAAGATTTGGCCTTGTTACAATGCACCAACAAGGAAAATTCAGAACTGCTTCAACTTTTAAAATAGAATGAATTTTTTTTTTTTTTGTCCAGGAAAACAAAGTGTCTTTAAAAAAAAAAGTCTTAAAAGTATAACCCTTTTCTTGACTCTGGCTTCATAAAACTGTATCCCTTTATCTAGATCATCATTATGAGGAAGAATAGGGGGACAGAAACAAAAACACCTTAGAATCAGAATTCAGAGTCGTGGATCACACTCCATTTGCCTTAACCACATCCATGCCAGTTCCTTTGTGTCCTGTGGGGCTCTGTGTCAGCCTGGATCGTCCCAATGCAAAGTAAAGTGAACTGCTGCTTGTGTTTGTATTTGTCAGACACTAGCTGCTCTGGGGTCTTTCATTCCTTCTAGGAGAGAAACTAACCCGTCCTATAAGGATTACAGAGGTTTGATTCATGCTTGGCAGATCCCCTAACGTGATAACACGACGTGATGAATCAGATGCCGAAATCTCAGCTTTTAAATTAAAGGGGAAGCGAATCACGACTGAGCTACTGTTCGCTTCAGACTTCTCAGACATGGTGAGCCACTCAAGCAGACAGCTTCTGGCAGAATCCTCAAAGCTGCTGGGCCCAGGCTGGGGTATGATGGCTGCAGGCCAGCAGTACCTGGGCTTCTGGGGTTCCCTGCTCACTGCTGCAGGTGAATGTAGACAGCACTATAGTTAAGATCAGCAGCAGCTTAGGAAACATTGTTTTCTTAATGATTTGACCCTCTAATCCTTGAACGCACAGAATATCAAGCCAGGCTGCCATTTTTCATTTTAACACAGGAATCGTGAAATAGGAAAAGTGTTATCTTAACACGTCACTGTTATTATGTTAGAAAAATAAGGTGCTTTGTTGAGACAGGGTTTCTCTGTGTAATCCTGTCTGTCCTGGGACTCACTCTGCAGACCCGGCTGGCCTTGAACTCAGAGATCAGCCCCCCGCCCCCAAGTGATAGAATTAAAGGTGTGTGCTACCACTGCCAGGCAAAATAAGTTATTTTTAAATAGGCACGTTTTTGTCAAAAAAAAAAAAATCAAGATGCCTGACAGTGTGCAGTGCACATAGACCAGAGCATTTAGTTTAATGATAATGTGCAAGCTATATCCAGAGAGTTGTATGTAAAACTATTTTATTTTTATATTTGAAAACATCACCCAAAATGCCAAGACCTTTTAAAAGAAAAACTCTGTTTGCTGATATGTTAGAATAAACTGCACTTACGTATCTCGTCATCAAAGTGATAAAGACAGAAAAATCATTTTTGGAATTAACATTAAGGCTAATTTGTTTGCCATAGGAATTGGATGGTCTTCTGTTTCTTAATCTTAAACAACTGAAGCTAACGCTAAGAAACTATACCAACAGACGTAGTCCAGAACTGAAAGGAAAGCCGACAGCGACATTCATGCTGGATACCAGAAGAAAACATGTATGAAAGCTTAGTGAGAGATTTGCATGCAAGACAGTTCTAAGACGAAGTGAAAATCAAATATTAACTCAGCTTTACATTGCATCACATAAACCTTTTGTTAATTGTGAGCCTTGGTTGGACATACACACTTCTTGCTATATAAATGTACATCGAAGGGCAAATAGTACTTGATTTAATTTCATTTAAAAAAAACCCTAAAATTAAAAAAGAAATGATTTTTCCATATGTTCAAACTGTTTTAATAAATAATAGGTGAAAGGTGAATTAAAAGGCATTAGTCATTCTCTTACTTGGTTCTTCTTTCTTAGTTACTGAGTCACTACTGTGTACAGACACTGGTTCTGGTTATTGAGATGTCCCATGTCACATTAGCCTACAGATAAAATAAGCAAAAATGTGGCATAGCCGCATTTGAAGCATCTCGACAGGAAATCGGTGTGTTGGAGGACCTGATAGTCTCCTAAGAAGCATGAAGTGAGGCCTCTCCCGTAAGTGTAGAGACAGGTAGAGTGCTGACAGCAGTACCACCCGGGCTATTTTAGATTTAGCTCGCAAAGAGAAGAGGGATGCTTTTTCACACTTTGATGTGGGGCTTTTTTTTTTTTCTGAAGGAATAAAAAAAAAAAGCATTTAAATATATAATCAAATATGAAGGCCAAACAGCATAGTGCTTCCGAAATATATTGGAAAAGGGGCACAACAAATTTGTAGCCTGGTCTCCACATGTGACCCAGTTACGCACAGAACGTCAAGGAAGATCTGTGTGCAGATTTGCGGATGGCTGTGTTATTTGCTTCCCACCCCCACCCCTTTGAATAGGAAACAAGATACTCCAAGGCTGAACTAAATTTTTATAATAAAATACTTGGCTTAATGGTGATGTGCACTTTTCTTCTCTCTTCCCCCTGCATCTCCCTCTCTAAACACTCTATCTATAAAATTCTCTGTTCTGCAGGAAAGAGTGTGAGGCTCGGCATTTGAGCAAGCTCCCTTTGCGAGCATATTGATTTTGCAGAAGTCTTGTGATATGCTCTCACGCTGTTTCATTTCAGAATCTTTATTAATCATTTAAAGCAGTGGTTCTCAACCTTCCTAATGCTGCCACCCTTTAATACAGGTCCTCATGTTGTGGTGACCGCCCCCCCCCAACCATAAAATTACTTTTGTTGCTACCTCATGACTGTAATTTGGCTACTATTGTGAATCATAATGTAAATATCTGTGTTTTCCGAAGGTCTTAGGTGACCCCTAGGAAAGCATCGTTTGAACCTCCAGAGGGGTCCTGACTCACAGGTTGAGAGGCACTAATTTAAAGGGTTTTGGTTCTGGGCCCCCGCTGCACTCCTAATACTTGAGGTGTTTCTCCCTCCCCCGGATTGTGTACTCCTTCCCCATAGCATTTCTGTGCTCCAGACATTGAGCTTTCTGCCCATATCTGGTGCAGATTGTGTGTCTCTAGGTCACCCATGCTCTCACATCATCAATACAGAAAAGCACCGACTTGTGTTCTCTTACTCACGTGAAGTTGAAGCGAAGGCACAACTCCTTGTCTTCCTCCCCTAATAATAATAATAATTTTTTATTATTACATGTATTTATATGTGTGTGAGCATGAACATGTGAATCTATGTGCTCTGTGGGTGTGTATGTGTAGGGTTATTTGCATGCCACAGGGCACGTGTGAAAGTCAGGGAACAACTTAAGTGAGTTAGTTCTCTCTATCCACCATTTACGTCCTGGTACCAAACTCAGACCATCTGACTTGGTACAAGTGCATTTATCCACTGAGCCATGCTATAGGCCTCAAACCTCTCTGGTTGTTTTTAAACATATTTCAAATTCTTGAAGAATAGAAACAATAGTCTATTTATTTTGTACTCTCTCTACTATTTCTTTAAACTGCACAGAAGAAATAAAGAATGAGTATTTGATTTCTTTGAGCTCCAACAGGTCTAGAATAAATATTTCTGTTTTTAAAGGGCAAAGTGAAACAAAACAGAGAATTAACCAGTATAAACTTACCATTCTCTTTATGATGACTACAGTCTCCTGAATGACTGGACTTATTTTTAAAATGTATATGAATGGGGATAGGGGAGAAGGCTCAGTGGTTAAGAGCACTAACTGTGACAGTCTGAAGACCAGAACCTACAGAGAACAGCCTTTTACATCTGTATGGCCAGCACTCCTGCAGTGAGATGAGAGGTGGAGCCTGTGGACTGAAAAGCAACCGGAAGTTGGAAGGCCAGTTAGGCTGGAGGCCACCATGCAGCTGTAGATAAAAGAGAAACCCATCTCAACAAGGTGGAAGATGAGAACCAACTTTGGAAAGTTTCCCTCTGACCTCCCCACATGCACCTGCATGAACATGCATGCGTGCACACATATAAAATAAAATAAATATTTAAAAAGTTAAGAATCCATAAGAACCAAATCTTATTTTGTCTTTGTCTTTTTCTCTTGGGCTAAGTTTTCTCTTAGCTACCCAGAATGTCATGGAATTCATGATCCTCCTGCCTGCCTCTTATCCTCAGTGCTGAGATTACAAGTACAGGCTACCATGTCTACTCTACAGTTTCTTTTATTTAGTCACACAATTTCTTCTCCTAAGAGCATGTGGACGTACTGTGAATCAAACTAGAAAACCAACAAAAGAGTCAGATGAGTTTAAGGTTTGTTTTCATCACATAACTTAAAATAAGCAGAAGCTTCACAATTCATTTTGATGTTTAAATTCCCTGATTAGCCTTTGTTGTTATTGTTTTTTTTTTTAATTTTCTTTGCCTCTAATAAACGAGGGGAAAAAATCTATATCAAAACACTGTTCCATAAGTGCTTAAAGATGCACTTAGCAATACTGTAAAGGATGTTCTTTGGTGGTAGAGAAAGACATGGAAGAAAGCTAAGTGCTTGGAATGTAATCCCCACTGTGGTTGAATGTGTTCCTACAACATCCTATGTAGGAATGTAACCTAGGAAGGTGGTGGCTCTGAGAGGAGGTGTCCTTGGATGTGAACTCGGCTGCAAGATTTTGCCCTTGTGACTGGTGGGACTAATGCCTTTGTAAAAGAGGCTGCCATTTTCCTGACTCTTCCTCTGTGTTCTTGGAGGACACAAAGTTTGAGGTCCAATCTTAGAAACAGAAACCGGACCATTACACTTACCTAAATCTGCCGGTGTCTCCATCTTGGACTTCCTAGCCTCATGAACTATAATGCATGGACTTCTGTTCTTGTAAGGGACCCCGTCTCAGGTGTTTGTGTGTGAGCATGAACAGCCTGACAGAAAGGGGAGTGTTTTAAAACTGTTTGACTCTGTTGTGTTGCATGAGGTTGTGTAAATCTACGAGAGCAGCCGGGCGTTGGTGGCACACGCCTTTAATCCCAGCACTCGGGAGGCAGAGGTAGGCGGATCTCTGTGAGTTCGAGGCCAGCCTGTGCTACCAAGTGAGCTCCAGGAAAGGTGCAAAGCTACACAGAGAAACCCTGTCTCAAAAAAAACCAAAAAAAAAAAAAATCTACGAGAGCAATACCAGCTTCTGAAAGCCATTTCTCCTGAGTGTGTAGATATCATAAGACCATCTAAGAATAAAGGGAAACTGAGCGTTTTCATAAGCTGGATTTAAACTTTAAGAGATGAAATGTAGTTCTTGGTTTTGTTGTGGGAATCTGTTTCCTCTTCTCTTTATGTTCATGCTCTGTGTCTTATTGGATACACCCCTGTCCTTGGAAGTTTGTCCCTTCTTCCTTTAAAAATGGCACCACCTGTGAGAATTGTCTTTGGTTCCTTTATTTGACTGCAATGCTGGGTAAGTGCAAAGTGTTCCTCCTGTCTTCCTAGCTGCCTAGGTTTTACACTGCACTTCTTTCTTGAAAACCACATTCAAAACTTGGAAAGCACCGTTTGTGTAGTAAAGTCCTGTGCTCAAGAGCCAGAAAGGTCTCCTAATGCTACTTGGATGGGAGAGGACTGTGAAGCAGGGTCCAAATGACCGCTTTAACACCTTTAGAGTATCAGTATGATAATCAACAATGATGTGATGTCAGTCCTGGTAGCTCCTATTGTAATTCAAGCATTTGAGAGTGTGAGACGGGATGATCAGGAGATCCAGGTGACTGGATTACAGAGTGAGCTTGAATTTAGACTGGACTCCATACAAGGAGACTTTATCTCAAAAAGTACAAAATCAAGGCTGGAGAGATGGCTCAGTGGTTAAGAGCACTAACTGCTCTTCTAGAGGACCAGGGATCAATTCCTAGCACCCACATGGCCACTCACAATTGTCTGTAATTTCAAAATCTGCTCACACAGATGTATATGCAGGTAAAACACCAATGCACATTAAAAATATAAATAAGTACTTTTAAAAAAACCGAGTACAAAAGCAAACATTTCCTAAATTGGCATCAATAATATTCACCTCATAAGATTGTTGAAAGGATTAAAAGATAGATGTATGTCACAACTGTTTTGGAAACGTAAAGCAATACTTAAAGCTGTACACTTACTGCTTCAAGCCTATTCATGAACTGACTACCACATACCCACGTAACCTTATTTCCCATCAAGGTCTAGGAGCATACTGTGTCCGGGTAAGCTAAGCGCTCTGTCCTAACACATTATGTTTATCTACATTTTCCTTCCCGCTTATTCACCCTGTCTGCTCACTTCTTCCCATTCAAGCCCTCCTCAACTGCCAGGTGTAACTTCTTATGCATCCCGATCTCCGACTCATGTATATCATGTCACAACACATGACTTGGATTAATGTTAGATCACCAGACTGTGGGGACAGTCTCACAGTAGGCATGCATGAAGCATGTACCAGTGTGTTGGTTTGACTGTGAACCTTTTCCCTCTCCTCTAAATGCTCATGACATTATTTGCCAGCTCAACATGGCAAAGGAAATTGGTGGCTAACTGTGTATGTCAACTTGACAGGACCCTGGGGGTCCAGATATTTGCCAAAACATTGTTACTGGTGTTCCTGGGAGAGTGTTTTAGGGAATGACATTAACATGAAAATTGGCACACTGAGGAAAGCAGACTGCCTTTCAAAATGTTTGTGGGCATCTTAAATAAACTGAAGTCTTGAAATAAGTCTTGAAGAAGAGTCTTTGGCCTCAATGACAACATTGGCTCCTCCGGTTCTTTAGCGCATTACCTCTCTCTACAGATCTTGAGACTTTTCAGCCTCCATATTTGCACATCATGTGAGCCAATTTCTTGTAACAAACCTGTAGACAAAATTCTAAACAGTAAATAAGAAACAAAGAGCCAAATACAGAGGTAAATAGCCAAAGAGATCAGAGAGTCACAATTACCTTATCTTACCACCTTGTTGCTGTCGCTTCCCCAAAGATATCTTCTTCCTGTATGACTTGTGTTTTATTGCTTTTCTGTTCTGCCTTCTCATTGGCTTTAAACCCAACCACATGACTTCCTTGTCACTGCCTGTCTATACAGATCTCCAGGTCTCTATGGTTGGTATTGGGATTAAAGACTTGTCTCACCACACTTGGCTGTGTCTTTGACCACACAGAGACTCTGCCTGCCATGTGATCGGATTAAGGGTGTGGGCTACCACTGTCTGACTGCTGTTCCTGGCTCGCTATGACCTCTGATCTCCAGGCAAACTTTATTTATTTAACATACAAATAAAATCACATTTCAGCACAAATAAAATATCACCATACAAACCTGCTTATAAATATGTGTATGTTAATGAGGTTGCATATACTATAGTATGTAACTTTATATATACAACATCCTACTGGTTCTGTTTCCTTGAAAAACAATGAGCTGCTGTTCCTGCATTGGGCTCCTTAAAAGGGGGTTTCTTGTCAGGTTCTTTAAAAATACAACTTGCTGGGGCTGGAGAGATGGTACAGAAGTCAAGAATACACACACTACTCTAGCAGAGGACCTGAGTTCAGTTCTCAGCACCCACATTTGCAGATTACAGCCAACTATAACTTCAGCACCAAAAGACTGGACACTTGTCTTCTGGGCTCCAAGGGCAACTGCACTTATATACACATACACTCTACTAGAAAATTATGTGAAATCATGAATCACAATATTATGTCATTTATGTGAAAGAAAAAATATATATTCATTTCACAGAGCCCAGGTGATAAACAAAGAACCATGAGTGAGGGTTGGGGATTTAGCTCAGTGGTAGAGTGTTTGCCTAGCAAGCACAAGGCCCTGGGTTCAATCCTCAGCTCAAAAAAAAAAAAAAAGAACCATGAGTGAATATTATGTTTTAGTCAAGCACCCCAGAAGACATGGTAACAGTATACATGTGATTTGTACTTGTAAATCAAGCGTGTCTTAGAATACACATGCACAGTTCCATCTCACTGTATCAGTTTCATTTGATCTTGGTCTCAGGTATTATCTCTTCAGTGGCATTATATGCATATTTTGAATATTTATATAACTAGATGGAAGGCAAAATAGAGCACAGAATCATTATTTGTGTTTTTCTACATCTCCCTGTGACACTGAACTTTTGAGTTGCACCCTTCTCCATGTCACCTTCTATAATTTTCTTCTCCAGTTTTATCTCAGTGAGCTAAACACAGGTCCCTTAAAGCCAACCCCTAGTTCTTTGTTTTAAATAATGTTGAGTCCATAGTAAATAGCAGCACATTTTTATGGGGGAATAAATGACAAAAAATAAATAAAATAGAAGTATGTATGAAAAGCAGCTTTCAGAGGATCTGTTAGGAAGATCTACTTTGTAGGATGTGTTTTGAGCAAAATCACAATTTTTAAAATGGTCTTCTTTTCCCTAAAACGTTAAGTGATTTTAAAGTATGATGATGGTAAAGGGTTTACAAAATACCCAAAGCAATAGGCATTCTTCTATCAGAAGCAGATAAAGGAACACCGCTAGGTCAGGTCCCTCTGGGAGAAATTCATTTTGTTGGGAGGTATAGAACGGTCTTAGGATCAGAGCTTCTTGTTGACGTCTGTTTTTCTTTTCTTTTCATTAAAGCAGGCACTTGTTACTTAGCACAGGCTGGCCTTCAGTTTGCCATCCACCTGTCTCAGTCTTCTGAACTCTAGGACTGTTGTTGTATGCCACAATCAGACCCTGTTAGCTTTTCAGAACTCTTCTACGCCAACACTGACTCTTTAGTAATGTTTTCAACAATTACAATGCCAACAGTTTGCCAAAGGAGTCATGAACTTGTGTAGTTCTTCAAGAGAGCAGGATGCTGAAGAAAGCTCAGAAGTGTCCTCTGAGTAACCCAGTAGGTCTCCTACCACAAGTCACACACCTTCTTGTCCTCAGAAACCCGTCACTGCTCATCTTTCGTTTTGAGAAAGGGTCTCGCTAAGTTGCCCAGTCTGGCCCTGAAGTCCTGATCTTCCCACTGGAGCTTCAGGAGCTGGGATTGTAGGTTTGAGTCTCTGTGACTGGCTTCCTTGACTTTTGTCCAAATTTGGAAGATGTATAGCATATTATGTTGTTGTTGTTGTTGTTTTTTGAGACAGGGTTTCTCTGTGTAGTTTTGGTGCCTTTCATGGAGCTCGCTCTGTAGACCAGGCTGGCCTCGAACTCACAGAGATCTGCCTGCCTCTGCCTCCCAAATGCTGGGATTAAAGGCGTGCACCACCACCGCCCAGCTGCATACTTTTTTTTTATCTGATAGAAAAAACTAAATATTTTCCTATTTCAGAGTTATCAAACAAGTAAAATACATCTTCATAAATAACTGGGGAAAAAGTGTGTAATGACTTTCAAATGTTAAACTACGAACCATGTTAAATTTTTGAAATCTGGTGTCTCCTACCATCTTGTTAAATATCTTTTTTTTTTAATTTGCTTATCTTTATTTTATGTGCATTGGTGTTTTAGCCTGCATGTATATCTATGTGAGGGTGTCAGATCTTGGAGTTACAGACAACTGTTAGCTGCCATGTGGGTGCTGTGAATTGAACCCGCATCCTCTGGAAGAACAGTTAGTGTTCTTAATCACTGAGCCATCTCTCCAGTCCCCTTGTTTAAAATAGAGGGAAAAAATAGCTGCCCTGACCTTTAACCTATTTACATCATTTTACTTCCTTTCCAGACTGACTTTTTCAGGTCTTGTTTACCGCCCTGCTCCACAGAGTGAAATTCTCATATTTGCTGTTTTTCTTCCCCTTTTCTGTGGGCCTGGTTTCATGGTCTGGGCCTTGTACAATGGAAAGCTAGTTATAATATATGTGTATATGTGTTCTCTATCCTGATTTCTGCTTTACTTTCTGTCCTCTGATAAATTAATCAACCAAAGTCTTGACCATAATAGGATATCTAGATGTTACATCTTTCTTTTTTTATTTTTTTATTTTTTATTTTATTTTTATTATTATTATTATTATTATTATTATTATTATTATTATTTATTATTATTTTGGTTTTTTAAGACAGGGTTTCTCTGTGTAGCTTTGGAGCCTTTCCTGGAACTCACTCTGTAACCCAGGCTGGTCTTGAACTCACAGAGATCCGCCTGCCTCTACCTCCCGAGTGCTGGGATTAAAGACATGTGCCACTACCACCCGGCACATCTTTCTTTAAAATAAATAAATAAATGAATGAATGAATAAATAAATAAATAAATAGATAGATAGATAGATAAATAAATAGATAGATAAATAGATAGATAAATAAATAAATAAATAAATAAATAAATAGATAAATAGATAAGTAAATAAATAAATAAAAATCTTGGTTTTCTTGTCTTAACTTACTGCCCTTCTGGATTTGTTCCAATGTTTGTTTGTTTGTTTCTGAGACAGGACTTGCTATGTAGACCAGGCTAGACTCAACTTGCAATGATCCTCCTGTCTCTGCTTTCCAAATCGTGGGATTATAGATGTGTGCAGCCCTGGCTTCCTTCCCTCCTCCCATCGAGACACAACAGCTTTACTGAATTCCTGGCAGGATTTCAGCTTCAGCTGTTCCTTTTCCCCAGTTTGTGTGATGAAGTGTGAGCTTTTGTTATTATTTCCAGTTGTTTATTTTGGAGGATAACTGGCCAATATATATCCTAATCTGTCCTGAAACTTGCCATTCTCCTGCTTTGACCTCCCACGGACCCGGGTTACATGGGTACATCAACATACTTGGCTAGGTATAACCTCTTCTTTAACATGTGCTAGAAGGTCCCTAAGAGAGCTGGTTTCAGCCTTCCTCCTTCCTCCTGCCATTATTCCCCCCACCCCGACACACACACACACACACACACACACACACACACTTCCTTACCCCCAACTCTCCTCTTCAGCAACACTGAATCACTGAGCAGCCCTGATCCTGCTGGTCCCTTTGTGCTCTGTGTTCCTTTTCTTTCTTCCTGGTGTCTGCACATGCTCCTCCTTCTAGCTGTATAACCTGGGCTGGTCTTTGGGGCTCACCTTAGATGTTAAATCCGCTGGTCAATTTCCCTGCAAACCTTTGTTCCTGCCCCGCCATGGTGCTTACACATGGTACTAAGTGGGGAGGCCACAGCACCTACAGGTTTTAAACAAGCACAAACCTTTTGTCCACTATTTTGTCTCCAACATCTAGTACAATATTGTATCATAACAGGAAACAGTAAAATCCACTCGAATGGGTAAATCCATACATTTCCATTTAGCTTCGTTATGTTGGCCACTTGCTTTCCCTTTCTTTGCCCTTTTTCCTTCTTCAGACATTTCTGAAGCCCCCTCCCCCCTCCACCTCACTTTTTTCTTTTACTTCCATTAACTCCTTTGTTCAATGAAATAAGTAAGCTATGGCATATAACCTTCAATAAGACATGTAAATTTAGTACAGTTATATTAGCTTACGTGAATCACGTGTGTGGAACTTGGGACTTAAGGAAAAATTATACAAACCAGGCGTGATTGTGCAGGCTCACAATTCTAGGTACCTAGGAGGCTGAGACAGGAGGATGGTAAGTTTAAAGATTGCCTGGGCTGCTCAGTGACTTCAAGGCCAACTGGAAAAATTAGTAGGAGTCTGTCTCAAAAATACAGAAATAAGTAAATAAAATAAATATTTAAAAAGCATTACATAAGTAGTGCTCATCTGGCATATGTGTAAGGCCCTAGGTTCAACCCCAGGACAAAAGAAGTATCAGTACCAAGATACTGACTTAGACCACAGTGCTGTTACCCAATACTACCTGCTAACATATCAAGAGAATGTATACTCCCCCCAGATCATTACTAGCCTAGGATGCAAACCATGCCTAGGATGCTATGTTCTTCAATCTCTTTTCCAAACTAAATACAGGCCTTCTCCTTCTTTGCTCTTCTTCCTCTTCCTCAAAGGCACCGATGGGCTCTTCCACCTTCTATTTCCAATACCAGCATTCTCTATCTTACTTCACTGATCCAGAAGGGAAGGCAATAAAACTTTATTTATGGTAAGCATCTTCCGCTCTAAGTTCCAAGAAGAACTGCTTAGAGGAAGTTTTAGGGAGCGTGAAGGAAGTGTTATCCGTCAAACCACACAGGCTTGAAGGCCAGAATTCTTCCTTTCTCTTGTATTTATGACCCCATCCTGATCAAGGACGGTCTGAGTGAATTAAAGGGTTCGAGATTCAACTTGGAACACTTGATCTACTTACTAAATCTTGCAGTTTGTTACTCACAGCAGTTCTTCAGCCCCCACTTGCTGCTTTATGAATTATAAGATGCAAGCCCTCTGATAACCCAATTAATCTCTTGCAGTTTGAGAGCGTTCCTTATTTGCTAAATATGCATGATATTTCATTTAAATTAACTAATCGTTTTTGAGACTCGGTGGACTCGTTAGTTCTTTGGCCAATGTGACAACAAGCTAGAGGCACCTGGGAAGAGGGAACTTGACTTTGGGAACTGCCTCTATCTGACTGCCCTGTAGGCAAGTCTAAGGGGGCATTTTCTCTCCATTTAGCCCAGCTGCTGTGGCATTCAAGATCCCCCTCCCCTGCCTCTGTTTTCTAAGTAATGGGCTTGTAGACATTTCCCATCATGCTTAGTTTAATGTAAATTTTATATGTATGTATGTAGAATAGATAGATGATAGATTATAGATGACAGATAGGTACATGTGTGTATGTGTGTGTGTAGATATAGATAGGTATATACACACAGAGAGATTCACAATGTAGCCCAGGCTGGCCAGGAACTTACTATGGAGTCCACGTTAACCTGAAACTCACAGGACTTTCCCAGCTTCTGCCTCCTGAGTGCTGAGGTTACAGGCATGCACCACCAAGGCCTGCTTTATTGCTCTTTGATTAAAGATTTTCATTGTTTGCATATGCTGTTATTCTCTTTCGGCCATTCTTGTTTCTGTAGTTAAGTCCTTACTTTTCAAGAAGCAAGGACATAATATCTTGGAGCTAAAAGAGGTAAAAATTTTAAATTGAGATAGCATTTCATAAGTAGGGCCAGATAAAATGAAAGTTCTCAGTTACAGTGAAAGGGATTATATTAGCATGGAGGTCTCACAGAGAAAAGACTCTAAATGGGCACAAAGAGAGGATTTTTACAAACACCGTCTTCAGATTCCCTTCATCAAATATGTGAGAAACTATTAAATGTGTTCAACTGGAGAGAGAGACAGAGAGAGAGAGAGAGAGAGAGAGAGAGAGAGAGAGAGAGAGAGAGTTGAAATAATTTGTACTGACAAAGTGAGATTAAATAAGAATTTCATATCAAATCAAACATAAAAGTTGTATTTAAAATTACCACTAGAGGGCAGGAAAGAGGGAAGGTACATAGTAACAGTGGGTTTCTAGGATTGCAGAATTTTCAAGCCCATAGATTGCTGTAATAGAACTAATTATGATAAACAATGACATCAATAAGAAACCCACAATGTGCTAGTCACCATTCTTAGGATAATATATAAGGGTAATAAAATGAATGAAAAACAATATATTCATTCAATTTAAAAGTTGAGCCTATAAAGTGAGTACTACCGATCTTTCTGTTTTTTAGATTAGGAAACTGAGGTTAGATGATCAGTGTAAATTCACAAGGTACAAACACCCCCAGTTTGCATACATAACCACTACCTCAAGAACGATTATCTCTTTTATTTGCATTTTACTTTGTCACAGAGACAAATGTACACGGTCATCCTCTGAACTGTGAGAGAGCTCAATGTCCCACCTAGTTTGACACATTCTCTAACTGGTCACTATTGCATTGTCTGACAAGTAAGGGGGTTTGTGGGTGATCTCATGTGCACACATTGGGAAACAAAGATCTAGGCATGTTCCTCGTTATGTGTTAAACTACTAATAATGTTTTAGTTTTCTAGGCAAACTGAATTAATAGACAGGGCACATGATGATATCATTATTAATAAATAATGTAACGAGGAAGCTGAGCCCAGAATGTGAGAGCAACTGCTGTCCACAGGGGCTCACACTGGGAAAGTCTGGTGTAGGAAGACCAGAGGCTCTGTGTACTCATAACTGATGTTGAGAGGACGGTGCAAGAGTGACTAAGCCTTGGTTGTTGAGGCAGAGGCACGCTAGACCCTCATTCCATTTCTGTACTTACCAGTTGGCTGTAAATGAAGGCTGGGGTTTACCTCTGCCAGCACAAAAAAAAATTTTTAGAAAACTATAAATTTTTCCCTTATCATAATAGAGGATCAATAAGCTGAACCTCAGGTCAGAAAGATGAATGGAGCAGATAGACTAAAGAGCTTAAATATGTGCCACTATTTTCAGAGTGGTGTCTTCTTTTAATTAGAACTTAGCAGAAGTTTTTGAGGGAATTACTAATTAGATAGATGGATAGATAGATGAAAGAGAGCTAGATAGATAGAGACAGATGATATAGAGATATATAAATTAGTGATTGAGGAAGACACCAGATATCAATCTGTGTGCATTTGCATTCATGTGCATGCTTGTACACACATACATATACACACCATTAACTTGGAGTCATATCTTTTACCATAAATTAGTGAAAGTGACAAGTGAATTATTTTTAAAAATTAAATTTCTGGAGAACATGTGTTTACCTTGAAGTAGTGAAAGATCATATTGATAAATACTCCAGGGGAGGAAATCATAAAGAAAGGAAGCTGAAGAAAAGAAGAAAAAAAGGGCAGAAAACAGGAAAGATGAAAAGCAAGAAAAGAAAGGAAGGAAGTGATGCAAATACAGATTTGATTATGTTAAGTTTAAATATATAAAGAAATTGCAGGGATAAAATTAAGCACTGGCTGACAAGCTGTGTAAAAGAAATGATACGTTAGCATCCAGATCATGCAAAACACAGAAAATCTTTACTTTAAAATGGGAAAGGAGAATACTGGGAATTTTCAAAAAGGGAAAACAGAATGGCTGACCACCATGGCAAGTTGTTTAACTTTCTCTTTAAAGGGAAGAAGTATCAGTTAGTAGAGTTACAGTCATGTTCTTCTGATGTCCCGGCAATTCCACTGCTGAGTATTTCCTGGAGAATTCCCTACAGAGATCAGTAAGCAGACACGCTGAAGATGTGAGCCCATGATAGCTTCATTACAAAAGGAAGAAAGCCCTGACAATGTTGCTGTCTTTACCAGGGAACACATAAACCACGTATGAGCCTAATTAACCTCCTATATCTGAAATTTCACTTTTCTTTGTTTAAGCTCCCCCCCCCCCATTCATCTGTAATCCTAAAGTCCTAACATTGAAGTTCCAGGAGGAACTCATGAGTTCTAACCATGCACCTTTCTGAGTACCTGCTGAATCTTGTATCATCTGGCTTCATCTTCCAGGGGACATGAATCATTCTTCTGTCCACCTATTGACACTACCTTTTACTCCCTTAGTGGGTTTCTTGATTTTTATAGTGGTTATCGTGGTACTGGTATCACAGTGTACAAGTAACACTCTGGCCATCATCTAACACCGGGCTGCCGATGCCGTTACATGATGCTCATGTCACGATGCCTGGGTCACAATGCCGGTGTCTATCACCTCAATTCATCTCATCATGTCATCTTGCATTATCACTAAAAGATTGAGGACAGAGAGAGACTCAGGGAGGGGAGAGGAACAGGCATAAAGACAAAGGTCACATTCACACCCACCACTTTTTTAATGTGCTGTGGAATGTCGTTCTGTATGCTGTGAATGTGTGTTGCTCTGATTGGTTGATAAATAAAATGCTGATTAGCCAGTAGCCAGGCAGGAAGTATAGGTGGGACAAGCAGACAAGGGGAATTCTGGGAAGAGGAAGGGCAGAGTCAGGAGTCACCAGCCAGACACAGAGGAAGAAAGATGACAAGGCAGAACTGAAAAAGGTACCAAGACATGTGGCTAAACATAAATAAGAATTATGGGTTAATTTAAGTGTAAGAGCTAGTCAGTAATAAGCCTGAGCTAATGGCCAAGTAGTTATAATTAATATAAGCTTCTGAGTGATTATTTTATAAGCAGCTGAGGGGTCCATGGGGCTGAGCAGGACCAGAGAAAGCTTCAGGTACAGGTATATCTTGATGTTAAGTTTCTTTAGAGTTTATTTCTCCAAGTATAGTTGATATTTTATATAAAAATAAACTTACACAAAGCTCTGTACATAAAGCAATAAAAAGTATGGTGGCTTTCTGATTTCACTAGTGATTGTTGCTGATCTCTGACTGTAGTTAATGGATAAACTAAACTTGATCACAGAGGTTTGTGCACATAGTGGGCTTGCTGCCGTCATGATCTCAAGTGTTCTCTTGGGGCCACAGGTGTGACATATATTATATTCCCTGAAGCTCATGGAAAGTGCTGTACTGTAGAGATACCATGTCAAGCAGAACCTCCAATGAGATGGATATGATGAGCATAGATCTAAAAACTGATATTGAGAAAGGGAAGAAATAAGGAAAGCAACAGAATACAACCATACAGTTGAACTGAGAACACTCCCACAATGCAATGCAATCTGTAGGGATCTGTATGTGTCTAACGGGAGCATATAGAATACTTAAGCAGCGAGGTGGGGCAGAGATCAGAGATGAGAGAGAAGAATAAGTATAAATTACAAGAGGTCTTGCAGGTCAGGTAACACTTTTCAGAATATAATTGCCTTCATGTTTTCTAACACGATTTCTAAAAAAAACCAAGAAAACATGAGTTTGTATTGATGGTCATAGGAATCTCCAGAGGTAGAGGTGTGTTTCTATACACAACTGTTAAATTCACTCAGTGATGGCTACAGATATTTATAGTACTCTTATTAGCCTACCCTGGAAATGTATTGCTGCTGAGAAAGTATTTTGAATAAGAATATAACTCATGAATATAGATGATTAAAAGTCATACATTTAATTTGGGGTAGTAGGCAGGAGGAACTTTTGATTATGAACAAGGGGAAGAATTCACAGGCCCAGAAAACATCACAGATATTGGAGGCTTGGTTTCTGAAGTACCTACCACTTCTAAGCTGATATGCAAACTTACAAATTTTAATCAAAGATAGAAAAAGAGAAGGGACCAGGCATGGTGGTACATACAGAATCCCAGAACGCAGGAGACTGTGGTAGGAGAATCTTAAGTTTGAGGCCAGCCTGGGCTGAAAAGTGAGACTCTGTTTCAGGAAACAGATGTAGTGAGTAGCTGTTCCAGCTTTGACCTGGAAGTACTATCCCCAGTGAGGCTTCCGGTAATGTCACACTTACCTATGACCTGCCCCTGAGGCGGGGCTGAGATGGGAATCCTTAACCCGAAATCTGGATATGCCAGCTCTCTTGGTTCCTGGTGATCCTGGATGCTGGATGGTAAACCAAGCAGAGATCTCCAGAGAACACCAATGGACTGCACTTCACCTCCCCTGGATCCTGTAACCAATCCCTTTACTTGCTGTAAGTTTCTCCAAAATAAACCTCCCTTTTAACTACATGGAGTTGCCTTAATAAATCCCCCAATAAAGAGACATAATAATTCATGGTAGATGTTATAACTGAATCCGTAGCCACTGCTTGGTTGCCAGTAGCCTATGATGCAAATCCTGATTTTTAAATATAAATATTTGTAGGCTAGTCAAAAGATGAAAGCATCTAGATCCAAAAATAATAAAAATTCCTAGGTAGCCACTTTTCACATCCACAGTGTATTGATGATACACTGGTAATTGCTAAAGCTGAATTGCCCAGGAACTACCTACACAATGAAAGCAAATAAGAAACAAAAAATACTTTGTGTGGGAGAGAGACAGTGTATGTAATGTATCTACACAAGTGTGCAGGCGCACATACCCATGTGCATGCAGAAGCTGGAAGAGGACATGGGGTGACTGGTTCTGTCACTTTTTGCATTATTTTCTTGAGATAAGTTCTCTCACTGAATCTGGAGGTAGGCTGGCAGTCTGCAAACCCCCACAATCCTCCTGTCTCTGCCCCTCACAGTGATGGCCACGCCCGACATTTTATGTGAGTGCTGGGGATCTGACCTCTGGCCCTCATACTTTCTCAGCAAGCACTCTTGCCGTATGGTCAATCTTCCCCAGCCTCCAAACAGTGTTTTGATCGATTATATCATATGGAAAAATAGATATTACTACCCCAAACAGGAAATCCTCGTTTTCAAAGGTCTACATGTAGACTTCTTTTTTTTTTTTTTTCAAAAAAAGTGTGCATGTGTATACATGTGTGTGTGCAGGTACTCACAGAGGCCAGAAGAAGTGTCAGGTGCCCTTGAGCCGAAGTTACAGGCCTTTGTAAGCTACCCAAAGTGGTTTCTGGGATCAGAACTCCTGTCCTCTTGTGTAGTAGTGGGTGCTCTTAACAGCTGAGCCATCTCTCCACCCCCTTTACATGCAGTTTTAGGATTGTCAATAGATACATTCAAGTTGCCCAAAGAAGTGTAACATATTTTTAATTATTACACAATTTGTGTGATCTTATTAAGATGAAAATTCTCAAAGACTTGGGGATATTCTGGATCTTTTATGGAGATTACTTTTTCTCCCACTCTCCGATTTTACAACCGTGAAAGAACATACTTACAAAGAAATGGCATGCTTATCATGCTGAGATATAAGAGGATTGTGGGATGTATGCATAATCCATTTCACAGTTAACTAGTTTAATTTCATCTTTATAGAAAATTACCTTAGTTGTCTTAATTAATTGGTGGATACAAGAAATGTTTTTATTAATTTAGCATCTGTTGATATGTACTGAGGACTGGAAAGAAAGCATAAATGTGTGCATACACTTACACACACTTCTCTGTCCTTATGGAGCTTGTAATATAGAAGGAATTTCAGACTTTAAATGAACTTTTTAAAATATACACTCCTACGACATTTTCACTATCTAGCCTCTGCAATAAACCAAGGACGCCTTTTATACAAGGGCTCTTTAAAAATCTTAAGTCATCAAAATCCTCCTTATATGATTATCGACTAATACTTCTTTCAATCACATTTCAATTCCTACAAACCTTTCCTAAGACATGATACCCAGAATTCAATGGAGATATTGCCGACCAAACACAGTAGGATTATTAAATACGAGAATACAGGTGGCAGACTTTTTTCCCAAGTAGTCTCAGATGTCACTAGCACATCATTACTTTTCAAGATCTGCTAGGTGTGAACTTGACGATGCTGAACTCCATCCGCTGTAATGCTTTCCTTGTAGATTAGGACAGAGCATGTGGGAGACACATGGGAAATTCAGAGAACAGAGGGAAGAAATAGCCCTTTGTTGCTAACACATGCTGTCTCTGAACTTCTGATTCACTTCCTTGAGGTGAAGTAGAAGCTGGCCCTGCAACTGTTCAGGCTTGCCCTGGGTCCATGTTCTTTTAGTCCTGGGTCAGATGTGTATGCTGACTTAGCTTTGTGACAGGAGTCCTGAGGTTCTATGGGAAAATATTGTCACCAGTAGCAATAAAACCAGACATAGGATTCAGCCCATTGCTTTGGTTCTGGTTTGGGTTTATGAGTTCTGAACTTCCTGTGATCTCCCTCACTTTATGGACATCTTTCCTTCCTGACTGCAGGCTTGGAGGGCTTCCTGCTCCACCATCAGGCACAGGATCTCAGGAGACTGCTTCACCAGCTCCTGAAATTGTTCAGTTATGTATCTCAATCCCCAGTTGTTCTTTTTGTCCAATTGAACCCTGACTCATAAAATCACAACACACCGAAGTTCCTTCTTTTCCAATTTAATTTTGATGGAATTTACACATACTGATATGTTCCAATTCTGATGCAAACATTCCTGATCTTGATAGCCAAGACTTTTCACCTCCAATCACTGTCTGTGGTGGTCTGAATGATAAGGGCATCCATAGGCTCATATATTTGTTTGATCCCCAGTTAGTGGGATTGCTTGGAAAGGATTAGGAGGTATGGCCTTCAGGGAGGAAATGTGTCACTGAGGGTAGGCTTTGAGGTTTCAAAAGCCCACGCCATTGCCAGTTAGCTCTCTCTGCTTCATGCTTGTGGATCAGGATTTGAATTCTCAGCTACTGTTCCAGTACCATGCCTGCTGCCGATTGCCATGCTCCTATCCATGATGGTCATGGACTCACCTTCTGGAACTATGAAGTACCAATCAACTCTTTCTTCTATAAGTTTTGTGGGTCATGGTATCTCTTCACAGCCATAGAAACTAAGAAACCACCACACTTGCATTTCTCCACACACCCATCTTTAATTAATCATTGAATTTTGTGTTTATCATTTCTAAGTTTCCTTGTAGCTCTTAAAACGTGAATTTAGTTTTATGCATTAGAAGTTTTGTGGGGAGGGAAGGTATGTGTCAGAGGACAACTTGTGGGAAATTATTCTCTCCTTCCACTCTGTGGGTCCTAGAAATTGACCTCAGGTCCTCGGGCTTGGTGACAATTGCCTTTACCCACAGAACTCTCACTGGATCAGATCTGTGCATTTTTAATATTAAATGAATACTCTTCTAAGTACCTACAAAGTTAACTTTTTTAAAAAAAAATTATTTGCTTCACAGTTTATCTTATTGGTAACAGGCTGTGTTACTCCATATCTTTATGATTATCTGCTTGCTGTTCACTCCCACTCCTACCCCAGAAGATTGTTTTTTGTTTGTTTGTTTGTTTATGTATATAATGTTCTGCCAGCAGACCAGAAGAGGGCACCAGATCTCATTGTAGACGGTTGTGAGCCACCATGCGGTTGCTGGGAATTGAACTCAGGACCTCTGGAAAGAGCAGCCAGCCAGTGCAGTGCTCTTAACCCCTGAGCCATCTCTCCAGCCCCTAACGTTAACTTCTGATATCAACTTGACAGAATCCTAAAGTCTCCTGGGAGAGGGAACCTCAGTTGAAGAATTGTCTCCATTGGGTTGGCCTGTGGCCATGATTGTGGAAGCATTTTCTTAATAATTGATGTAGGGGGTCTAGCCCAGTGTGGGCAATGCCATTCCTAGATAGGTGAGTCTGGACTGTACAAGAATGAGCTCGAGGGAGAAAGTCAGCAGGCAACATTCCTCCACTGTCTCCACTTCGGTTTCTGCCTTCAGGTTCCTATGTTGACCTTTCTATCCTATAAGCTGAAATAAGCCCTTTACTCCTGAGATTGCTTTTGGTCGTGGTGTGTATCATAACCTAAAAAAACTAGAACAATAGCCCTATGATGTTTCACAAGACATATTTATGTATCAACATCTTTTATTATTTTCAAGGGGCTGGAGAGGTAGCTCAGCGGTTAAGAGCACTGGCTGCTCTTCCAGCCGGTTCAATTCCCAGCACCCACATGGCAGCTCACAGCTGTCTGTAATCCAGCTCCGAGTGGCTTGACAACCCCACACAGACACATGCAGGCAAAACACCAATGCACACAAAATCAAATCAAATCAATCATTTTAAAGAGATATATTCAATGTAGGTGTCTCCAAATATTACAGTTCTCCTTAATTTTATTTCACTGGATTTGAACCATCAACTGTCCATCCGTTTGGTCATGGTTTCCCTCGTCCACCAATCAGAGCCTCCACCTGCAGCTTTGTTTTCCCTCAAGCTTTGCACAGACTATCTCCTGTAGGTTTATTCTAATGTCAAAGGGGTGCAGGCACCTGCTACTCTTATTTCACACCACAGCGGTCTTCTGTTTACCGTGAATGTTGCTTTTGTGTTGCCAAATGTTCATATCACTGCTACCCCTCCTTATGAAATTATCTGCTTATCTCTCTTGCACAGTGAGACAGTCATATGCTTGGTGAGAAGACAAACCCAATGCCTCCTTTTAATTTTCTGCCTATCACAATGCTCAGCACTGGCTCGATCTTAATTATTGTGGACTGGGTGTGCATGCTTAATTTGGAATAGGAATTCAAGAGGTAGGTGAGATGAGAAGGGGGATGGAGGCCAGGAAGGGGCAGAATTTGAGACAAGCCAGTGTTGCTTAACGAATTCGTATTACAGCAACGCGGGTAGGCGAATAAATCAAGATGCTTAAGCATCTTGACAAAGGGAATAAAACACCATTAGACATGACTGTAGGGACCACTGGCCCCTGGAGGGGGACACGCTTTGAAAAGTACATGAAATGGAGTTATTGTCTGTGGTGACATTTTATTTGTGGTCTAACAAATAAAGCTTGCCTGAAAATCAGAAGGAGGAGCTAGCCACTAGTTAACCACAGAGGCCTGGAAGTCTGTTCAGACAGACAGGAAGTGATAGAGTTGGGCGGAGAGAGGATGTGATAAGGCAGGGTGGAGAAAGGAGCTCGCTCTCTTCCGGCAGAGGATTTCGTAGAGGTAAGAACTAATGGCTGGCTGCTCTGCCTCTCTGACCTTTCAGCTTTTACCCCAATATCTGGCCCTGGGTTTTTTTATTCATAAGACCAGACCGTTTAGCAGTTCATGTTGCAATTGTCTGTGGTCTTACAGTGGTTTTTTGAGTAGTTTGATTCAAGCTTGAACGGGCTGAGTAGACCTTATCTTATGTTGGATTTGAAAGAGAAACTGTGAGCTAAGGTAATGAGTAGCGGCTTTTGTTCTCCCTTTGCACCTGACATTAACCCTGCAGCCTCCCACCTGCTGGGTAAACACTCTGCTACTGAAATATGTCATCATTTTGAGCCAGAGTCTGGCTAGCTCACCAACATAGGGTTTGAACTTGTGATCCTCTTTCTTCAGCTTTCTGAGCAGCTGAGGTTACAAGCCTGCACCCCTAGGCCCTTTATTCTTGTAAGAGTTTCTTTGGAATGATGACTTACTTCCTTTCATTATTATTTCTTAATTCTCTCCTACATCTTGCCCTAATGGTTTTTGTCCCTGTAATATGCCTGTGGGGAGGGAAAGAGATAGAGGAAGTGGGTGAGTGAAGGGGAGAGAGAAGACACAGGTTATCATCCCAGACGCTGGTTCAGTAGATGGGAATTGGACTATGCTTTATAACTGCTTCTGACCGTGGGCAGTGGTGGCGCACGCCTTTAATCCCAACACTAGAGAAACAGAGGCAGGCAGATCTCTGTGAGTTCAAGGCCAGCCTGGTCTACCTAGTGAGTTCAACTGGGTGTGGGAATCATTATCTAAGGTATGTGGTAATGAATCGATCAAACAAATAAATACAACTAATGTGATCTAATCTGGCGTAATCTAAATCTAATGTAAACGATAAATCTGCTGTTGGAATGCTAATGACACCACACAGGGGACTGCAACAACAATCACTGGCTTGCCTCTGGATTAAATTTTACTCCTAACTCCCTGGGCCATCTGAAAAGCAAGCACTAGCAAATACTCTGGCTCCTCAACCCATATTTCAGATACAAAGATGGTTATTTGCTTGAAAAGATCTTGATGTTACGTGTGCAGTTTTGGGGTTCTTCATCCATAATTATAATACAAAAATTTGGGGCATTAAGAGGTTTTTCACGGGGATAACAGCAGAGATCAGCAAGTGGTCAAAATATATAAAGTAAGTGACTATGGGGTGCCCAGTCACAGTCAGTACATCTACAACATAAGCCCTACATCTAAGGCTGAAGGGACATTGCAGAGGAGGGGATGGGAATGTTGTAAGAGCCAGAGGACAAGAACATCTGCTGTGAGATAGTGTCCTCTAGACATGACAGGGAAGTCAAATCCATGAAATCTCAACGATGTGGTTCCCTGAACATGACTGGCATAATGACCACACCAGACATGCCAGTGTGGGTGGGGGAAATTTCCTTAAGGCCCCACCCCTAGATGAAAAGTTACAGGCAATCAGTGGCTACTGGGAAAAGGTTTTCTCTAGGGATAAGACCCCTGGTAGACTGGACAATCCCTATTGGTCAGTCTTAAGCACTTGCTCATATAAGCAACACTAATTAGACTCAATAGGTTGTGTACTTACATCTGTGTGTGTCTGGAACAGTAATAATTAAAGAAGGGGACTTGAATCTGAGACGGTGATGAGCTCTTCTCCCCCTAGAACTGTCAATCCAAACAAACTCTTCCATCTGTAAGATGTCTCCTTAATGGTGTTTTATCATAGCAACAGAAAAGCAACTAATGCTTGGGAGCAAATCAAAAAAAAAAAAAGCCTAACAACAATTGAAATCATAACTAAAGAAGCCTAACTTCACATTAATGCAGCCGTGACAGGCTGCAGACTGACAGTATTGGGACTAGGTCTCCCCATTACAATAACCAGGAAAAGCCACCGATGTACCCTGCGGGGGACCAGACAGAATTGAGACAAGTACTAGATGCTCCAAGACATAAAGGATGGCTTACGTTACTTCTATATAGGTTGCCAATTTCCTTGCAGCAGCTCCAGTACCAATCCCTGCTTATCAAGACTTCCATTGCCCCACTCCTGCCCAATCAAGAGTTCAACCCCCACCTGAATTCAGAATTCCCCTGCCCCCCACTCTTTACTTCTTAAAAACCCTGCCATAACTGAGCTCAGTGCTCTCCCTGATCCAACTGCTGTGTTGGAACGGACGGGAAGCCCAAGCTCGAGCTTGCAATAAAGGTTCTTTGCTTTTGCATGCAAACTCAGACTCCTGGTGATCTCTGGGGGGGGCTCATGATGGGGGCAGGGGTACATAACAATAACATTCAAAGTCATTACTCATTTTTTTTGACAGCAGTCTAATATACCATAATATAGACACATTTAAAAGATGGCATTGTACATTCAGAGTCCTGGTTTGGGATTTTGGAGGGTTTTGTTTGTTTGTTTTCTTTTGAACTCACAAAAATCTGCCTACCTCTGCTTTCCGAGTACTGGGATTAATGCCGTGTGCCACTACCACACAGCCGAGTCCTATTTTGTTCTTTTTGTTTTGTTTTGTTTTGTTTTGTTTTTTTAATTGAATTACTATAACTGCTTACAGAGTTAAAACTGTACCTGGCCCTAATGGTTATATTTTGTTACATTTTTATTTTCAACAAAATTTGTGTGTGTGTGTGTATGCATGTGTGTGTGTGTGTGAGTGTGTGTGTGTGTATGTGTGTGTTGCATGCATGTATGCATATATATTTGCATGTTTGTGGGCTAACCTGTATGTGATGCATGTGTAGACCAGAAGCTGATGCCCAGTGTCTTCCTGGATTCCCTTCCACCTTATATATTTAGGCAGGACCTCTCACTTGAACCCAGAGCTTGCTGATTCAGTGAGTCCAGATTCTGCCTCTGTTTCTGGGGTGCTGTGGATACAGGCAGAGGCCTGGCTGGCTGGCTGGCTTTTGTCAGGGTTCTGAGGACCCAAATGCTGGCCCTCACATCTGTGGGAAGTACTTTACTCATAAGGGGAACCAAGGAGACTACAAGTAAAACAGGTGAGTGTCTTGTTTCTGCTTCTGGGAGACAAGACCCTAGCAGCCATTAGAGATATGCCCCTTTAAACATGAACTTGCTTCGAGTGTGGAAAGAGGGCAATGACCTTCTGTGAAACAAAAATTACCAAAGACACTTGTCACACTTTCTCTTACTCTTATTAGTTTCTTTAGCCATCAGTGGATGGTAAAAATAGCAATAGGAAGAAAGGATGAAACAGAGCAGCCTGTGGACCATTTCCTTGGTGTTCTCTAGTTGTCAGTAAGTCAACAGCCAAGGGTGTTAGCAAACTTGAACTCACTGGCACAGGAAATGACTTTCTGAACAGGACCCTAATAGTGCAGGCCTTAGGATTAAAAAAAAAATTAATAAATGGGACCTCATGAAGCTAAAAGCCTTCTGTACCACAAAGGACACCATAATTTGAGCAAGGCAGTGACCTACGGAATGGGGGAAAATGCTGACTATACTTGATAAAGGGTTAGTATTTAAAGCATACAGAATTAAAAAAAAAACAAAACTGGACATCAAGAAAAAAATAACCCAATTAGAAGATGGGGTATAAATAGAGTTCTCAAAAGATGTACTACAAATTGCTGAGTATCACTAAAACAAACAAACAAACAAACAAAAACTTAGCCATCAAGGAAAGGCAAATTAAATCTACTGAGCTGTTTCTCTAGGCCCCCAAAGGTCTTTTAAAAAGCCATATCGAAACCTACTACTGTAGAAACTTCCTGAAATATATACATATATAAAGGGATTTAAATGGAGTCACCATATCATGGAGGAGACAATACTCAAATCAGACATCACACACTACCAAATTGAATCCCCAGTACTGGGAATGGATTATATCTCTTTGAATCATTGGCCAAAGGGGTCCCATAAGCCTGCTAAGCATTATAGGCTATTGCCAAAGCTATTGATTACCCTCTACAACCCGAAAAACCCTACTGTTGAAGATACCACATACTTATGCTACAGAATGTGGAGAAATCAAGCTGGTACTGAACTGGAAATAGCACCCTGAGTAATTTCCATAGTACTAGAAAGTGCAATACATACTACCAGAGGAGGAAAATAATCATCAACTTTCCCCAGCTATAAACCCTGTAAGCTACCATATGCCCGCTGGAGCAATAGCAGCACAAATGTTATGGAAATAACCAACCACTTTTGATTGACTCCTAGGCCTGCTCCCTGAGATGGAACTCATACCTCGTACTGCTAATGAAGCCAAGAACACGAGACCAGATCGGTCTTGGGCTCGAGGGCAGCATCTCCTAATAGTATCCTCCTAAAAAAACGTAGCCATAAAAAAAAAAAAAAAAAAAAAAGAACATAGCCATAAAAACAACTCCTGATGACCAATTGTTGCCCTCATCGGAGAAGGTTCTTCTTACAGTAGGTGGCGATTTACCCAGAGAGCCACAACTGAACAATGTCCAGAAAGGGAGAGACTCTGAAGCACCCAGCCCCAGACTGGATGAGTTGTTCGCATCCCTTCCCATCAAGGCTCAGAGATGTATGTGGAAGAGGGAGTGGATGACTTGGAGGAAGCAGCGTTTTCCAGGCACAGGGGTGCTGATGCACGCATAATCTCAGAGACTGTAACAGCATGGACAAGACTGGCACAAGGTCAAGCCAGACAAAATCCTAGCATGGGGAAGGGGAAATGGGCACAAACCCTCAACCACAGAGAAGAAATTGCTTGTAACTGACAGCTGCTGGGAGAGGAAAAATCATTTTTCCCCCAGTGGAACGGCACTAGCTATATATCAAATATACCCCAAGGCAGGCTTAATGCTTTAAAAAAGTTAGCCAACACAAATTGGACTCAGTGCCTTTAGGGTACTTTTCTGGTTTTGTTTTATTTAAGAGAGAGAAGGGCAGTGAAGTTGGGTGTGTATGGAGGGGGAGGAAATTCTGAGATGAGCTGGGGGACAGGAAAGAATGTGATCAAAATATGTTGTATGGAACACTCAAAAAAAAAAGAGTATTGGTAAAATAAGATGGAAAAGAAGTAACTATTTTAAGGTTATTTTTCATGCATCATTTCTGCTGATTTGATAAGAACAAAACACACACCAAAGCTGAGTGTACACATTTATAATTCCAGGACTTGGAAAGCTGAGGCAGGAGAATCATGAGTTTAAGGCCAGCCTTATTCATATAGTTAATTCCAGGCCAGCCTGGGCTACACCACAATAACTTGTCTCAAACCACACACACACACACACACACACACACACACACACACACACACACACACACACACACGTTATAAAACATAAATTTATTTCAGTGCTTTCCTAAGTTAAATTCTCTCATATTGGCACTGCACACTATTTTGAGCAAAATTCTTCCCAATACCTTTTTCCTTCCTTCCTTGAGTATTGAGTAGCAAATGAAAAAAAGACACTACAAACTAAGAGAGAGGTAAAAAGCTTGAAACTGCAATATTTCCTATGGACTCCTGAGCTTTCTGAACCAGGGAACTGTGTTACAGTTTGGATCTTAGATGAACCCGCCATGTGCGGCTGGATTGGTCTCCAGCCAATGGCAACGCAGGAAAGGGGTGGAGCCGTAGGAGCTGTGGGCCAGTGGGAGGAAGTTAGCTTACCAAAGGCTTGCACCGGAAGGAGGCTGTACCTTTCTTTTCTCTATTTTCTTCGCAAGCCACTGTGAACTGGGCAGTCAGGCCCCTTGATCACTGACCTATGGTGTGTTGATGGACGGTCTCCTATAGTTTCAAAGCCACAGGGTCACCTGGTCACGAACCGAAACCGCTGAAACCATGGCCCAAGGCCAACCTTCCCTCTTTGAAAGTTGATTGTCTCGGGGAATTTTGATATAGTAAAGGAATGTGTGGCGTTTGTGTCTTGCACTGGCTCCTGCAGGTTACGGAACTGTCCCCGCTAGTTAGATGGGGGAGGCTTTGAAGTGGATATGCCAGCCACAGGCAAGCAGTGACACTGTCTTCTAGGTACTGCTACAGATAGTTGCCTGTGACCACCTCCTTCTTGGCTCTCTCATTGTGACAAATTTCAGGACTCTTTCTGCCAACTTATGGGGCCAAGTCACTTCGCCTAAGACTGTGTCCCTGGTCTCAACACATCCTTTAAAAGAAGGAGCTAACGGGGCTGGAGAGATGGCTCAGAGGTTAAGAGCACTGCTTGCTCTTCCAAAGGACCTGAGTTCAATTCCCAGCAACCACATAATGGCTCACAACTCTCTGTAATGAGATCTGGTGCCCTCTTCTGGCCTACAGGGATATGTGCACTGTATACATAATAAATAAATTAAAAAGGGGGGGGGGGGCGCTGACATTAAAAACGTTCATTTCTCAAAGCATTACCAAGGCTAAGGAGCCCTGCAAAGCCACAGAGCCCTGCAAAGCCACAGACAGATGGGGACATAATCCAGCTCCTCAGCCATCAGGGAGACACTGAGATCCTGCTTTCTTTGCACCAGGCTCCTCCACGGACTTCATCATGTAAAGGAACCTGCCGCTTGCTGTGCAGGCTGAGTCTGAGTCCGTGGGCTGCCAATGGCTGGATCTGCCCTTTCTGTTTCTTGTCCTATATTTTTTCTAGTAGGTTCTTCCAAGTTTTTAGTATTAAAGCTATTAAGCCTTTGACACAAAATTTTCTCCCATTATACATTTTATTTTTGTTTTATGTTGGCTTTCATAAAGTGTAATTTTTCACCGGTGGTGGTGGCATGCGCCTTTAATCCTAGCACTCATTTGGGAGGCAGGTGGATCTCTGAGTTCGAGGGAGGCCAGGTGGGCCTAAAATTTGAGTTCCAGGACAGCCAGGGCTACACAGAGAAACCCTGTATCGGAAAAAAAATCAATTTTTCTTTTAAGCTTAAACACACACACACACACACACACACACACACACACACACACACACACACACACACACACACACACACACACACACACACTTTATTTTTATGTATAGGGTGTTTTGTCTGCCTGCAAATCCATCACATACATGCAGTTTCCAGAGAGGCCAGAAGAGGGCGGCAGATACCCGGGAACTGAAGTTCCAGACCCCTATGAGCTGCCTGGTAGGTGAGAGAAACCTAATTTGGGTCCTCTGTAAGAGCAGCCAGTGCTCTTAGCTGCTGGTCTTTTAAGCTGATCCTCTAAGTTTTATGTGTAAAGTAATCTCAGACTCTAGGCACACAAGGTTTTTCCTCTTCTACAAATAAGTGAAAAATTTTGAGAGCTTATGAGCAATTTTGTGGTTTAACTTTATGACTAATTAACTTAGAACTTATTGTTTCATATAGTATGTAAGAAATTTGAATTTGTCAGAAAGACCAATATTAACTAGATAAAAAGCTATGTTGGGGATTTAGCTCAGTGGTAGAGCCCTTGCCTAGCAAGCGCAAGGCCCTGGGTTCGATCCTCAGCTCAAAAAAAAAAAAAAGGAAAAAAAAAAAAAAAAACTATTTATTGGAGGTTGAGGCAGGAAGATGGTAAGCTCAACGCTGGCCTGAGCTACTTAGCATGACCCAATTTCACAAAGAATAAAAAACAAAAACAAAAAAAACAGAATCCATTAATCTACTTCTTCTCACTGTTTTTGTTTTGTTTCATTTTGCTTTTGTTTTCTGAGACAAGTTTTCTCCTTGCAGCCCTGGCTGTTCTGGAACTCGCTCTGTAGACCAGGTTGGCCTTGAACTCACAGAGATCTGCCTGGCTCTGCCTCTGGTATGCTGGGATTAAAGGTGTGCGCCGCCGGCCCGCCGCCCGGCTTCTTCTCACTGTTTGTAAATATAATGTTTGCTGTGTGGTAGTTCTCATTTGTGCGTGTACTCTTCCTTATGAACTAATTTAACTTTTCACGCACAAGTTTTCAGAATGCTGTGACGTCAAGAGCACAAGTTCCCCTCCAGTCATGCTCCGATTTCCCTTGTTACTGTTTGGAGTTTCGCTGTATAGATACTTGTGAACCCACTTTTCACAATCAAAAGTATACTTTCGGAGTCTAGGTAAAAAGTATTGAGGATCGTTGAGATGGCTAAGCAAGGTAAAGGTCCCTGCTGCTGAGCCTGACCATTGGAGGTAGATCCCAGGGACCCATTCGGTAGAAGGAGAGAAGAGACCCCCCCCCCCATCTGCATGTTGTGTGCCAAGGCATCTGGTTTTGGAGGTATGTACACAGATGTGCACATGCATAGGCATATGTGTGCACACACACAATAAGTATAATAAAATGCTTTTTTTTTCCTTTTTTTTTTTCTTTTTTTTCCGACACAGAGTTTCTCTGTGCAGCTTTGGAGCCTGTCCTGGAACTGGCTCTGTAGACCAGGCTGGCCTCACACTCACAGAGATCCATCTGCCTCTGCCTCCCGAGTCCTGGGATTAAAGGTGTGCGCCACCACCGCCTGACATAATAAAATGTTTTAAGTGTATTAAACTTACAGGTAAGTTTTAGGGAGATTTAAGACTTTCAATATCCAGGTCTTTCTACATTGCAGTCTTAGAATTTTAAACTCTTTCTTCATTTAGGTTTTACTCTAAATGTACATAGTTTTAAAAAATGAATTCCTGCCTGGTACTATAAACCTGGCCAAGAACCCATGAGTGGAGAGGTCAGAGACCTCACTACTATTATTGTGCTAAAGGGATGTAAAATCGAACTGCTTTCTAAATATTTCTCCTTATGCCCCACAGAGTAGCACAGCTCTCACCCCGCACCCAGGAAGCTCCTTTATGCAGTGGGTGGCAGTCAATACAGACTCACAACTGGTCACAGTGTGGAGAGGAGGTAACTGTCATGGTATCGTGGTACATCAATCTCAAACCCCGTCCCTTCCAAGGCTCAGGGAACACGGTGGGGGTGGAGGTAGAAAGATTGTAAGATCCAGAGGCTGACGGCAGCTGTGAAATAATGTCTTCTGGACACAACAGGACTGTCACACTCGTGAAGTCACAGCAGCTGCGGTTGCCTGCACAAGATCAAGCCAGTCAACACCCCAGCACAGAGAGAAAGGGGTTCGTGAGGTCATAGTGTAACTGATGGGCCATAGGCAGCCCATGGGTCCTGGGAGGGAGAGAGCCAGTGTTCTTCAGAGGTGTGGCCCCTGCCACATTACCCATGCATATAGAGACGGCAATGAATATAGAGAAGGAAGGGAGAGAGAGAGAGAGAAGGGGAGGGGGGGGGGGGGGGAGGGAGGGAGGGAGGGAGAGAAGATAAAGGGTCTGAAATTGGTAGAGGGGTATGAGAAGGAGATCTGGGAGGAGGTGGAGAGGGAGTGAGGGGTGGATATATGTAATAGTTTGTGTTCATGAATTAAATTAACAAAGACCAAATAAAAATGTAAAGAGAATGCACAGAAGGACGCCATTACTTTCGTCTTCATTAAAAGTATTTTTTAAATATTCATATTTTATTATTGTATGGGGGAGTGCACACATAACTTGGTATACGTGTGGAGGTCAGAGGACAATTTTGTGGAGTTGGTTCTCTCCTTCCACCTTTCTGTGGGTTCCAGGGTTTGAACTCATGAAGTTTGCATGGTAAGCCCTTTACCCTTGAAACCATCTCACCAACCCTGTTACAGTTATTTAAAAAAAAAAAAAAAAAAAGCAAAGCAAAGAAAAAGTTGTTATTTGCTATTTCCTAAAAAAAAGCATTAACATCTATATTATCCTGTAACTGGATATTTCATTAAATTATTCCATTCATCCTAACTGGTGTTTTTAAAATTAATTATCCAGGATGCTCTATATAAAGAATCCTATAAATAGCAATTAATAGTGGTTTTCCTCTCCCCTTCAAAGGCTTATTTATTGCATTAATATCTTGCTAGAACTTGCAGCATCATTGCACTTAATTAAAACAAAAGAAAACAAAAAAACAGAGTAAACCAGACTGAGTAATTTGGGGAAAACAAACAAACAAACAAAACTTAGTTAAAGAGAAAACTAAAGAACACATTTGAAAATCAGGTAAACTGGGCAGCTCGATTCAGATGGCAAAGAAAACCATCCGGTGACTGTGTTACCCCTGTTACTGTTGGATGTCCCGCCAGATGGGGGCCTCAGCACTAACTAGCCCCAGGACAGCCACCACCAAGTCCCTCCGTTCAGTGCTGGCATTGAATCCCAAGCCAGAGTGGCTCTGGACCATTCTCACTGTGTCCGTTCCTGACTAGGCTTTGCTTGCGTCTGTCTGAATGGCTAAGCCAAAGTTGGGAAGAGTTCTTTTTTTTGACTGCCCAGAGTTTTGAACAAAGGAGAAACTTCCAAATTAAGAACCAGAGTTTCCATGTTGAGCCACAGACGGACTAGACTATCCCACACGCCTCAAAACACACCGGACACTGCAATAACAGGGACAGCATGCTGTACGTTATCATTCATTAACTGTAATTCCCACAGTATTCTCTGTACTTTATTCATTCACTAACTGCAATTCCCACAGTATTCTACTGATCAATACGCTCTTTCTCATTGTATCCCCATAATCATACAAATGGGGCTCTTTTTACTTCTAGCTCACCAAGGCTTCTTTGCTGGTGGGATGGCTTTTGTAAAAGGTGCTTTGAAGTAAGGTGGAGCTCACTGTCTGGCACTAGCCCAGCATGCACAGTGATCTGGGTTATGTCCCCAGTTCTGCAGGAGAAAGGAGGGAATATCCCCTGTTCATCGGATGCATTTTTAGCAAATGTGCAGAAAGTTAGAAGTTGACTCTGTTATTTATTACACGGCACAATGTTATTCATTAAGCAGCACTGTTTACCATGCAAGAAAAGCCACAAGGTACAACAAAACCCACTATAAGAGTTTATTAAGGGAAGGGAATAGGAAAGATGTGCATAGGCCTATGGAACAATTGTGCAGGAAGAGAGAAGAAGAATATGTAGAACCTACTTTTATAGATTCTCCGCCCCTGCACATGCGCATATGGGCTTATGTAGCTACATACAAATAACAATCACACAGTGCACAGATTATGTAGGATGCAAGGACCTAGGATGACTAAGCATTTTGCCAGCACCCGTGGGGTCATGGGGGAGTGGCTAGAAATTCTAACAGACTCGCTAATATAAAATATCAAATTATGAGAACAAGTTTCTTCGTGTCAAATTGTTTCCTTGCATTTCAAGTCACATCCAACTTGATCATGTGGTTTTGTTAGTAACTGGGTCTTTAGTCTTGGTAGTAGTAGGCCGGTGCCTGTGTTTTCAGAGCTGATATTTCTACTGTGTGTTGAATCATCTTATTTCATACCTTTCTCTTGCTTTTCTGTGTGTGCATGTGTGTGTATGTGTGTGTGTATGTGTGTGTGTCTGTGTGTGTGTCTGTGTATGTGTATGTGTGTATATGTGTGTGTGTGTATGTGTGTATGTCTGTGTATGTGTGTGTGTGTATGTGTGTATGTCTGTGCGTGTGTGTCTGTGTGTATGTGTGTATGTCTGTGCGTGTGTGTGTGTGTGTGTGTGTATGTCTGTGCGTGTGTGTGTGTGTGTGTGTGTGTATGTGCGTGTGTGTGTGT
>CABHPP010140874.1:3545-47665 GCA_902168425.1 Peromyscus attwateri | reverse complement strand
AACACTGAAGATACCTTATGCTGGAGAGGATGTGGAGCTAGGGGAACTCTCCTCCACTGCCGGTGGGTATGCAAGCTTGTACAGCCACTTTCGAAATCAATATGGCACTTTCTTAGAAAATTGGGAATCAATCTCACCCAAGATCCAGCTATACCACTCTTGGGCATATACCCAAGGAATGCTCAATCATACCACAAGAGCACTTGCTCAGCTATGTTCATATCAGCATTTTTTGTAATAGCCAGAACCTGGAAACAACCTAGATGCCCTTCAACTGAAGAATGGATAAATAAAATGTGGTACATATACACAATGAAATACTACTCAGAAGAGAAAAACAATGACATCATGAGGTTTGCAGGCAAATGGATGGATCTAGAAAAAATCATCCTGAGTGAGGTAACCCAGACTCAGAAAGACAAACATGGTATGTACTCACTCATAGGAGGATACTAGATGTGGAGCAAGGATGACTGGATGGCTACTCACATCACCAGGGAGGCTACCTGGAAAACAGGACCCCAAGAAAGACACGGGGATTGCCCAGTGACGGAGAAATGGATGAGATCTTCATGAACAGCCTGGACATAAGTGGGAGAAATGAAGGGCGAGGGTTGAGGGAAAGAGTGCTTGGGGGAGTGGGAGACGCCAGCTGGATCAAGAACAAAGAGGGAGAACAAGGAATAGGAGACCATGATGAATGAGGACCACATGAGAATAGGAAGAAGCAAAGTGCTAGAGAGGCCCACAGAAATTCACAAAGATACCCCCACAATAGACTGCTGGCAATGGTCGAGAGACAGCCCGAACTGACCCATTCTGGTGATGGGATGGCCAAACACCCTAATTGTCATGCTAGAAACCCCATACAATGACTGAAGGAACTGGATGCAGAGATCCATGGCCATGCCCCAGGTGGAGCTCTGGGAGTCCAATTAGCGAGAATGAGGAGGGTCTATATGAGCAAGAATTGTTGAGACCAAGGTTGGAAAAAGCACAGGGACAAATAGCCAAATGAATGGAAACACATGAACTATGAACCAATGGCTGAGGGGCCCCCAACTGGATCAGGCCCTCTGAATGGGAGAGACAGTTGATTGGCTTGATCTGTTTGGGAGGCATCCAGGCAGTGGGACTGGGTCCAGTGCTCATTGCATGAGTTGGCTGTTTGAAACCTGGGGCTTATGCAGGGTCGTTTGGCTCGGCCTGGGTGGAGGGGAATGGTCCTGCCTGGACTAAGTCTACCAGGTTGATCTCAGTCCTCGGGGGAGGCTTTGCCCTGGAGGAGGTGGGAATGGGGGGTGGGCTGGAGGGAAGGGGAGGGGGGCGGGACGGGGGAGAACAAGGGAATCCGTGGCTGATATGTAGAACTGAATGGTATTGTAAAATAAAATAAAATTTTTAAAAAAAGCAGCAAAAAACAAAACAAACAAAACAAAACAAAACAGCATGGTATTGGCATAAAAACAAACATGTTTATCAATGGAAGAGAATCAAAGACATAACTCCATGCACCTATCTATATACACCTGATTTTTTGACAAAGAAGAAAACATACACGAGAGAGCAAATGGTGCTGGTAAAACCAGAGATCTACACATAGGAGAGTAAAACTAGATCCTATCTATCAACCTGCACAGAACTCAGCTCCAAGTGTATCAAGAACTTCAACATAAAAACAGACTCCCTCAGTCTTACAGAAGAGAAAATAGGGAACACATTTGAATTCTTTGGCACAGGAGACTCTGAGTAAGACACCAAGACAACCATTACTAAACTGGACCTCATGAAGCTGAAAAGCTTTCACATAACAAAGAACATGATTATTCAAGCAAAGTGGCAGCCTACAAAATGGGGGAAATCTTTTCCAATTATGTATGTATTTGACAAAGGGTTAGAATCTAGAATATACAAAGAACTAAAATCAAACAAACAAAACCGAACACCAAGAAAATAAATAGCCCAATTAAAAATGGTGTATAGACTTACACAGAGTTCTCAAAAGATGAAATGCAAATGGTTGGGAAACACTTAAATGTTCCACATCCTTAGTCATCAGGGAAATTCAAATTGAAACGACTTTAAGCTTTCATATTAACTTAGTCAGAATGACCAAGATCAATAAAACAAACAACAACTCATGGTGGTGAGGATGTGGGGTAAGAGGAATGAATACTCATCCATGGCTGATGGAAGTGCAAACTTGAACAATCACTATATAAATCAGTGTGGTGTTCTTCAGGAAGCTGGGAATCGATCTACCTCAAGATACAGCTATACACATCTATAAAATCTACCCACAAGACTCTACATCTTGCTACAGAGATAGTTGCTCCTCCATGGTCATTGCTATATCCTTACCGATTTTTGTGTGATTTTTTTGTTGTTATTATGTTTTGGTTTTGTGTGTGCTTTTTAAAATTTATTTGCTATTCTGTTCTTTTTTTTCTTTTTTTGAAAGAAAGAAAGAACATGAAAGTATGTGTATAGGGAAGTGCACCTGGGGGGACTTGGAGAGAGGGGAAAGAATATGATCAAAGTGTAGTATATGAAAAAAATTAAAAATAATAAAAATGTTGGATTGTATCAACTTTCTTTATGAGTTCCATCAGTCACTAATTCTTCTGAGGTAATGTTTCCTCAACACTTCCAGACATTCAACTAATATGGAAAGCTAACAGAGGGATTTCAAGGCACACGCATATAAGTATTCACCAGATGAGAATGGAAATTTTTCTCTGATGATAAAATTCCCAGTAACTTTGTAGCCCAGGGCTCTTGAAAAATTGAATGTAAAAATTTGGGGTAGGAACTTCTGCGACAAGCTGTCATTGTTTCATGTCCCTCACCAGGTCTGAAAGTACATACAGGTAGTAGTGTCTCAAAAATATTTTTCAAGCTTAACTGACTTGAATGAACTAGTTATAATTTAATCTGAATGTTTTGAAGTCTGTAGAATATCCTAGTATTCTCCTTTCAGACAAATGTTCAAACTATTTCCAACAAAAGTAAGACCTTATACAAGAAAATTTGGCAGTGTTGTTACCCGTGAGGCAACAAAAGTGAAAAGACTTCCTGTTGGCTCTAGGGTGATTTCACAAAAAGGAAAAATCATATCTTAGCAAGAAGTCCACTGTGAGCTGAGAAACAAGAGTATTATTACTCTTTGGAGAAGGGCTCCCATGAGCTTGAAAGATGCTCCAGTGTCTGTGTCAGTAGAGTGTGTTCGACAGTCACACCCAAGAGAGAGGCACCCTCAGAGCCTATTACTGTCCTCTCAAATCCAGGGGCGGTGTGACTGAAGCACAGAGGTCACAGTACCCTCAGGTATGAATATGACAAAAGAGCCTTGGGTAATCTGGCTTCTGAGCAGAGGTTTAGGAATACTATGCCTTCCTTTGAGTCCTGGCTGAGGCAGTGGAACTTATTTCCAGAGGCCTTTCACCTCATCACTTGCAGTTTGAATCCAGCTTAGTATAGACCATACAAATGTTCTCTTCTCCTACTGTCTCCTGGCTGAGTGAGCTGCTGCTGGTTTGAATTGCCCACTGATTTAATTGCTTCCAATTAAAAATAAGCTTTTCCCCTATATGAAAGTGTATTTTTGTTGTCAAAAATAGGAAAATAGTTATTATTGAAAGGCTGAAAAAAAAAGTTCCCCAAATCTCACCTACACATATAACAGATGTACATACATATGTGTGTATGGGCTACATGTTAGAGATTAATGATCAAGCTGGTTGTTAGTATACATAAGAATAAAATATATGCATATACATGTTAATTTTAAACATATTTTAATAGGTTAAAAACATACTGTAAAGCAGTTCCATTCTTCTATTTTATTCATGTTTAGTTTGCTTAAATTGAAATATTTCATTCTGCAAGGATGAGGGAGGGCCAGAAGATTAAAAAGCCAACGAAACTTACAAGGCTGAAGAAGCTTTGAAAATTACGAAATCTACAAAGTCTCACAGACAAGAGAATATTGCTGGGGAGAGGAGACTCTTCAGTGGTGCTGACTGCAGATTGTACAGGGATCTCTGGAAATATCTGTGAGTCATAATCCCTGCTGCGATAATTCGCGATGAATGCTTCTCCTGAGTCTGCCAACCAGTAGGCAAACCTTCATCTGTGCTCATGTAGGTACCCTCACTCATGTTCCTGTAAGTGACTCCATGAGACTCATGGCTTCACCACATTGATGGAGCAATTGCTTTGTTCTCCCTTGGTGTCTTGTCTGGACTGAGGAGTCATTTGTTCACAGCTCCCCAGGGAGAACAGGAGACATGGCTTTCAACCCATCTCAGAATGCGTGAGTCAAAGAACTGAGAGGGAAATGTGAACTGGCCATATCTGAGGGTGACAGTCAAGTCATTTGGTGTGTGAGGGTAAGACATTGATTGCTTCCTAATCCCTAACCTCATTCATTCCCAAAGTACTGGCTCTTTAGAAGAACTATTTTGTTTTGTTTTGTTTTTCCATCTCATATCCATTTACAACTAGAAACTTAAGAAGGATATTCTTAATTTCTTAAACACTCTATTTTGAAAGACAAAATGTCTCTAAGTACATGGCTATGTGTCTGCAATATTTAAAACAGTGAATCATACATGCACACACACTATTTGGGACCAAGATTCCACTTGGATTACTGTGGTAAGTTTCTCATATAGACATGGGACAAATTCCATTTGTAAAAATTCTTCTGGCTATAGGGAAATTTTCTCTTGTGGGAAAAATTTCTATTATCCCCAAATTTGAAAATCTTGCAAAAGTTCAATCTCGGGATCATTTAAAATTTAAATGAATTACTACAATATTGTTTAGAAGTCAGATCATTTGGTTAAAACAGTCTCACAGACTAGAGAAGACATTAATTTTAAAATCCGAGTAGTGGAAGGCACACAGATCTAGAATTCTGACAAGCATTTTCATTGTTCCTCTGCTTGCAGGCTGTGTTCTCAAAAAGCCTTTCCTTTGCCCTTCTTGGCTTGTTTAATAGTCTCATGCTGTGTTGTATGTGTTCCCAATTGCATGATCTGTGTTCTTACATGTTGAGTTCTGTGGAACAGATTCTCCACCAGAAAAAGAACCAAGCAAGCCCCATCCCTCTCTCTGACTTCTCTCTAGAGACACATCTATAGCTTCAATTGCAGACATAACAGATGGCACAGTTGCTGTGATGCCCACTGCCTCTGCACAACTTTGTAAGGCGAACTGAAAATGAATGTCAGAGCGACTGGTTCACCCGAAGACATGAGGTGACTTCACAAAGCAGGGAGATAGCTTGATGTGATAAAAAAAAAAATGCATCACATCAAAAGGCTTGGGTTCAACCCTTGGTTCTATGAAATAATAGAGGTTCTAGTCCAACTATAAGATTAGACCTGAACCACTGTCAGACTGGGTGTCCTTGTCTGTAAGGAAGGAAGAGAAGTTTCCTCCCTGAGCATGTGGTAGTAAGAACCAGATGAAATGATGAGTGGAAATAGTGTATGAAAAGCTGAGTTTGAACAAAAGTTTAAAGTTTTCTTAGAAAAAGATAAAAATTAGTTATCTAGGTGTGCAATTTAAGACAATTGAAAATGTTGAGAAACAAACATGAGTTGAAGAAAAGGAAACTTGGACTCAGAGATAAAACCACGGAGATAGGCAACCATAAAAACAAAGATTTTGAGAACCTGAAATTGATTCTTTGAGAAGATTCATACAGGAAACAATGTATCAGCTAGATTGAATAAGCACAAAGAAAGAGCATAAATTAACCTACTTAGTAAAGAACCAGGGGACTGCCTGAAGTCTTGCAGTCTAACAAGGAGGTATAACAGAAATGTCACAACATTGCATTTGTTCGTGTACATGCAAGAAGCAAGCTTATATAAACATACAAAATGATACTGTTCTTCTGAGAACAAAAGCAATGGATAGTCCGATATACTACTTAGCTTATAGTTAAAATGTTTACTATTGAACTTTGAGGAATCTGTCTTATAAATCAATTGACCTTAAGTCCATTGGTGTATTTCTGGAATCTCAAGTGTAGTTCATCAATCTACATATGTATATTTATACCAGTATTATGCTGTCTTGATGACTGCTGCATTGCAATGCTTTAAAACTGGAAGCTCAAAATCCTAATATTTGTTTTTTAAAAAAGTATTTTGCCTACTGGAGCCCCATGGAATAATATGTATATTTGAGAACAGGATAGTCCATTACTATAGATAAAGATGCTAGAATGTTGATAGGGATTTTATTGAATCCTGGATTATTTTGATTACTACTGGCATCTTAACAATATTGACCTCAGTGAAATGCCTTAATTAGGTTTCTTTTAGTTGCTTACATTTGTTATTTTATAGTTCTTAAAATTTAAGATTATATTTCTTTTGTTAAATAGATTCCTAAAACTTAACTTTAGGGTTGTACTATGAATAGAATATTTCCTTAAATTCAATTTTAGATTTTAATTGTTAACAGGACTATTTTTTATAACAATGTAGTATACTATTAATCTTTAAAGTTTTTCCTCCAATGTGTATCTGTATACTCATGCTGATGCATTAAATTTTTCTAGGTATGAACCCATATCATATTCATGTAAACTGTCTGAAGTTGGCTTTTCTTATTTCAAAATTTCATGTCTTTTATTTTGCATTACTGCCTAATTGTCCTGGCTAGACTCTCCCATGCAATGTTAAGTAGGAGAGCTGAGAGCACACACCCTTATCCTGTCCATGACGCCTAAGGTAAACACTTAGACCTTTGCCTTTCAGTATGGTGTTGACTGAGGGGTTTTCACTTCTGCATCTGATCAGATAAAATATGTGTCTTCCTGTTTATAGTCTCTAGAGTCTTGCATTAGGCAAATCAATAAGGTACCATGTGACTTTCTCTTTTGTCTTCTATTAATATGGCATATTACACTGACAATTTTTATGTTAATCCAACCTTGTATTTCTGGAGCTAATATTGTAGAATGTTTTCAATAGGTATTGACTTCAGATTTAAGCCATTTTGTTTAGATTCTTTTTAAATTAGTTCTTTACTGTTAAGGCACACACACACACACACACACACACACACACACACATAAACACATACACACATACATATTTGTTGTTTTCTTTTCTTATGATACCTTTGTTTTGGGGAATAGGGTAACCACATAATGACCTCATCAATGTTTCCTTCTAGCATTTGAAAAATTTTCTGAATAATTGCTTTGAAATATGATCTAAATACTTTAATGATTTAATCAGTGATACCATCATCCTGCATCTTTCCTTGTGGCAAGTTTTTACTTACAAACTAACTCTCCATTCTAGCTTTACATCTATGTGTATTTTCTATGTCTATGGTTTTTCACTATTATATTTTCTCACTTCATCTAGGTCATCTAATTTATTGGCCTATAACTACTTATATTTTCTGATAATCCTTTATATTTCAGAAATGTTTGAGGGACTGCTACTTATTTTATTTTAGTTTTTTAGCTAGTCACATCTTTTCTCCTTTTCAATTGACTAGTCTAGCTCATGGCTTCTCAGTTTTGTTGATCTTTTCAACTTTTTTGAACATAAAATTGTCTATTTTGGGTGCTGGAGACTGGACCTCAAGTCCAGTCCTCATGTTTTTGCAGTGAGTACTGCTGCCTATTCAGATATTTTTACGTACAACTACAACTACCATTTTAATTTCACTTATGACTCAGAGTTCCAATGGCTGTGGGGTATCATTCTATATGCTGTGAATATGTGTTGCTCTGATTGGTTGATAAATAAAATGTTGATTGGCCAGGAGCCAGGCAGGATGTGTAGGTGGGGCAAGAAGACGAGGAGAATTCTGGGAAGAAGAAGAAGAAGGCAGAGTCAGGAGTTGCCAGCCAGACAGAGGAAGCAAGATGACAAGGCCGAACTAAGAAAAGGTACCAAGCCACCTGGCTAAAGAAAAATAAGAATTATGAGTTAATTTAAGTGTAAGAGCTAGTCAGTAATAAGCCTGAGCTAATGGCCATACAGTTCATAATTAATATAAGCCTCTGTGTGTTTATTGGGGTCTGAGCGGCTGCGGAGCAGGTGGGAGACAGGAAAACTTCTGACTACATCCAACTGAATGATTAGATTCTATTTCTTAATCATTATTTGATATAAATTATGGAATAACTATATATAATTTGTAATTTTATACCATATGGTTATATCATTTATATAATATAATTTACATATCATATACTAATATATGCAAATAAATGGGAAATGAAACTGAGAAACTGTATAATGATTAATTTGGAAAGTTCCTATTGTTCTTCTCACTAGTTAGAATATCAGTTTTATGAAATATCTATATTTTTAATCTGAGTATATATATGTTTATAATCTGAGAATATACAAATATATATGTGTATTCTCTCTCTCTCTCTCTCTCTCTATATATATATATATATATATATATATATATATATATATATATATTCCCTTGGCAAGGGATTCTGGTTTGTATAACAGTCCAAAGGAATCTGAGCATTATCTTCTGTGCATTACTCACTGCTCTTGATTATATATGTAATGTAACTAGCTCCTTCAAGTTCCCATGATGATGGACTATAACCTGGAATTGTGAGCCAGTTAAACCATTGTTGACTTAAGTTGCTTTGGCTAGGATATTCTATTACAGCAACAGAAAATGAAATTAAGACACTATATAATAATCAGTTTTAAAAGTCCTTGTTTAATGTTCTTCCCAGTTAAAATATCAGTGAATAGAACAATTATGACTGTTTCTCCTTCCAATCTGTTTCACAGCTTTTAGTCTAGTACTAGGTGCACAGTATATTTGATAAATTATTTTGCTGTTTACTCTAACTGACACCTCCTATGTTATTCCTTGGCTCCCTTGGCCTGTCTGATGTTTCTAGGCTCTTGTGTCTTGTCTCAGATATCCACACCACTTATTGGGAATGTCTTCCCAGATGTCTGCAGACACCACACTGTGTTCGTTCTTATTTCTATTTTATAGAACTTGTTTAACATATGTTTAGTTCTGTGTGGGTTTCTGTATTCCCTACCATTGAAACCACTGAGAAGATGACTTTATCATCATGTGTGTATCCCTACCTTTGAAACCATTGAGAAGATGGACTTTGTTATCATGTGTGTATCCCTACCTTGGAAAATATTGAGAAGATGGACATTGTCATTGTGTGTGTATTCCCTACCTTGGGAACCATTGAAAAGATGGGCTTTGTCATCATGTATGTATTCCCTACCTTTGAAATCATTGAGAAGATGGACATTGTCATCGTGTGTGTATCCCTACCTTTGAAACCACTGAGAAGATGACTTTGTCATCATGTGTGTATCCCTACCTTTGAAACCATTGAGAAGATGGACTTTGTCATTGTGTGTGTATTCCCTTCCCAGAAGTAAAGATAAAATGAATATTTGCTAACTGAACTCATGAATTAATAAATTGATATGAAATGAGGCTCCAAGTTATAAGGATCTTAGCTCTTTCACATTAGAATACAGCATTTTTTTCACATTTTCCCATACCATTCTTTCTTCTTGTCCCAGACAATGAGATCCCAAGTAATTTCCAAGTCTCTTGGCTGCCAGAATTGCTCCTTTCCAATCTCTTCTTCAATAAAACTACCAAACTCAAGTTTCACCTATTACTTAGTTCACCTTTTCTCACTTAGGATAGAAATTCTAATACTATTTTTAGACCTAAAAGTGGGATGAAAAAGGAGATGAGTAAAAAATAGTCTTGCATAATTTGCCAATGGCATAGCAAGTCTAGCATAATTGAGAACAGCCTAAGGTTTTAATGTGCTTCAGATCTCCATGAATCAGGAGGCATTTGCACTTGCATAAGTGAAAATGTCAGAGAGTGATTTTGAAAGGCCCCATTTCAGGGTGAAATGTTTCTGCATCTGAAATCCATTTGACTGAGCAAACCATAGTAGTCATAAAGGCTAAGAGGTACTCATTTCCATAATTTCATCAATTTTTGAAAGAAGGAATAGAAAAATTCAAGCTTATAAATTTGGACATGCATAGCTCAGCAAGAATAATATATCTTAAATAATAGTTTCAACTGGACTGACAGAGAAAATTGACAACTATGTGTGAGAGATCGCATGAAACCCTATAAAGTCTACTGCCTGGATAATTCTAGTATCTTTGGAATTAAGCCTGCTGGATGTACCTTAAACCTTAAGGTAAGCTTCTATTTATGTATCCTTGAAAAGAACAAAATATCCAGCTGAATCACTGAATTCTTTTGAGAAAACTTTACTGACCATCTTTTATATAAACAATAGTTTTCTAGAAAATTGATAATCAAGAAAGTCATATAAAAATCTCTTCTTCTTTGAATTAACATTTTAAAGAAAAGACTAACAATACAAACAAAATGAAGAGACAACGACTATTTGAACTTTATAAGGGGATAAAATAAAAGAGGGAAATATGCTAGAAAGTCTTTGGAGGGATTTTAAATAAAATGACTGGAAAAGATTTCTCTGAGAGTTTGAGCACAGAACTGAAAACTGAGTTACTAAAGTATGCCTTATAAAATATAAGGTATTACAAATGGGAGGACATGCTTCATCTGGTAGTACCTCCAAAATTCCAGAGTCTTAGAAGACTGGCAAAGAGTCAGGAATTACTACAAATTGAAAGAGCCTAAGAAAATGTGACAAGTGAATATAATGCTGTAAAGTAGACTGTATCCTGGAGCAGGAAATGGGATCTCAATGAGTAAACCAGTGCCAACTACATAAATCTTCAGGTCATTCGTTTAGTTCCTCAATATTGATTTTGTAGTTTTCTTATAGCACCCGTTTTATAATATATTGATACCAGGACAAGCTAATGAAGGATACAGGGGTCTCTAATGTGAAGTTTGTGGCTCTTGTTCTTAAGTTTACACCACCTAACTTATTTCCAATATGTTTATAGACAACTGCAGATAAATACCTCAGTTATTAATCAGATAAAAATCATACCCACCACCCAAATCGTGTCTATCCTGAGACCATGTCTATCCTGTTCCAAGCATTTCTTAGAGTGGGTTTCTATTCCAAATAATCTATTTTTCTTTCTTCTTACTCCTTTTGGCTTTATCTTCTGTAAATTTTTTTTAAAAATAAAGTCAGCCAGTTTAAATATCTGTATGTGAGAAAAACTACTTTATGGAAGATGAGCAATTCACAGTGGTAACTAGATTAGGATAAAATAAACGAGTAGACCCAAGAATCATATCCCTTTGGCTTTTAATTCAGACCATGCCTCCTAAGCAGCTTTACCAATTTCCGCTGGGACTCAGTTTTCATCTCCTTTTAGAGATTATTGTTCTTCCCTTCCAACCACTCTGTGAAGATTACATAAATCAATGCACATAAAAACGCTTATGAGAGCATTGGTATGTACTAAACACTTCCATACCCACCTGTACGGTGCCCCCAAACCTGTGCCCTTCACAAAGGACATCTATAGAAAATGAATGGGATATTCATGGGCAAAGCTAAATACTCACGGGGTGAGGCTTAATGATTTGAAATTCTCTAAAACCTTATGACTGCCATTTATTTTCTACAACTTCTATAGGTTGTGTTGTACTATGATCAGAACAATGTGATTTTCAGTTGCTTGTTGATGGATGAAAAATAGAGACCTACACTTTTAGCTTCATCTGCAACATGTACATGAAATACCACCAGAAAAAGTTCTAAGCATGTTTCAAAGTACTTGAGTAAGCACTAATATCTTTGTATTAGTGGAATCATTCAGCTTTGAGAACAAATGTTGAGTATTGTCCTTTGAACAAATCTATTGGCCTCATTTGTAACTACTCTGGTAAAGATAAATCCTCCATTTAATGACTCTCAATACTTTTCAGATATATTTTAAAGACATGCAGGACTAATTGGTCTCCATAAACCTGGAGACCTACTTGGAAAATGTAGACTGTGTAGTATACTATGTTAATAAAAGGTTTGGGCCAGTGGCACACAAAGCGTATAAGGACTTGTAGCAGGAGAGAGACAGAGAGAGAGAGAGAGAGAGAGAGAGAGAGAGAGGGAGGGAGGGGGAGAGTTCTTTGGATCTAGTACAGTTTTACATATTTAATTCAGTAGGGATGTTTACTTTTTATTTATTTATTTATTTATTTATTTATTTATTTATTTATTTATTTATTTGGTTTTTCGAGACAGAGTTTCTCTGTGTAGCTTTGTGCCTTTCCTGGAACTCACTCTGTAGACCAGGCTGGCCTTGAACTCACAGAGATCCGCCTGCCTCTGGGATGTTTAATTCAATAAACTTATACTCACAGGCAGACTGATTGGAGTAATATGTATCTTGATATCTGGAATTCTTTCCACACGCTGGACTTCAAGCCCAAAAGGGTCTTTCATTGTAGAGTTTGGATATTGAATACATGATTCTGTGTGTCTTTGTTTTTTCTTTAGTGCTTTCTGTCATGACAAGATGGTAAAGGACCAGCAACCTTAAGCAAAGGGCTGTTCTCTGGTGAGCCAAGATGCACCATTTCTACCAGCATCCTTAAGAAACAAAATCAGTGATTTATCCCCTTGTCTGACAAGTTCAGAAAACAAAACCCAGAAGATCCAGAGCAAGAAGCCTAGAAATAGCTAAATTCATGAAGAATGGACTTCTGGGAAACAGTTAAAGACACTCTTGAATTAGTCCTCTTTTCTCCTAGACTTGCATTTCTAGATAACTCCAATTTGTCACAACACACTTAATAACCCAGGAATTTACTGTGTAAATTACAAACATTCACGGCAGGAAAGATCAGTCTTCATTTAAGTTATCCAAAGAAAGCGCTAAATCTTAAAGTATTCTCAATTGAAGCCAAAAGCAACTTATGCTTCTTGAATTATTAGAACATTCGAGATCACTGAAGTTCTGGTGTATGATGAACCGGGAGCATGATAGAGTTGCTTCTGTCACATGCCTTTCCAAATTTTCAACAGGGATTTAATGAAGATAAATCAAGACCTCACACTAAATATCAGTAACTGTGGCTATTTATTCTTCTTAAATTACTCCTTGGAGGAATATGTTCAGTCACTTACAATCTCTAAAGGACAAGGTCAACATCCATGCCAACAATCAAGATTAGTATTCCCAAAATAATTGTGACTGTCATGAGCATCTAAGACAGAACACACTTTTCTATTGAAGATATTTCTCTTAAATATTTTAATGTGGTTTAGGTATGAGGGAATAACTACTATATGATATTTTTAAAATGTAGAATACAAGAGTTTCACAATACCATAAAATATGAATTACATGGGATGTATACTGTCATGAAGTTCAGTGGGAAAGTGTGGTCAGCATTTGTTTCTTTAAGACACTATTTTAGGTTAAGCACAGCTACTTGGTTCTTTGGGTATTTGGGGACTTTTTGCTGACCCTTAAAACACAGTTGTGCTAGGCATTTGTCATGAAGGAGCTTTACAAGTATTATTTCCTTTCTAATCTTCATGATTAATTTTTAATTTGGACAATTAGACCCTAGTATTAGAAGATAAATCTCAAAAATACTGAAATGTGGACACCTTATTTTTATCTTTTCTTATAATTTATTACTGCTGTCAGGGGTCATTTGGGCTTTTATGTGGAGGGATCCTGTGAGAATGGTATGCTTTGGCTGCTATTAATAGCAAACATCTACCATTCTGATATATCTGTCTTCTTACAGAATTCTGGTGGGTGGCTGAGCTTCTTGTAGCTTCTTTTGCCCCTATGTTCCCCTGTGAATGAGCTTAAGTGTTCATTATCTATGCAGCTGTCATATGATGGACACCCCAGAAACACACCAACCCTATTTTGACACTTCTCATCTGTAATATATCATATGAAATTGATAACAAGTCATTGTCTTTGACAGTTGGAGAAAAACAAGGTCAAAAGTCACAAGCAAAAATCCATGTGCAAGGTTGATAAAGCACTCATGAATTTTCCTGATAAAAATTCAAATATAAAATCCTAAGACCACTGGGATGTTTTCAACTTCCTCAAAATCAGATCAAATGGAGAGTAATTTTAAAAATCGAGTGCCAGTTGAAGAGAAGAGAATGAAGGGGAAAGGAAGGGGAAGGAGAGTGGAAGAAAGGGAAGGAAAGAGAAAGAAAGAAAGAAATGGAAGAGGTAGAAGAGGAGAGACAGGAGGGGAAAAAGTATTAGAGAAGGGAAGAGGAGAGGGGAGAGGGTAGGAGAGGTGGAAGAGGATGGGAGGAAATGAGGAGAGGAAGAGGGAAAGTAGAGGAAAAGAAAGGAAAAAAAGAAAACATTTTGGTAGCATTACTTGTCTGGAATTATGATGAAATTTCATAGATATAAGCTACCATTCTTACTTAAGAAAGCAGCAGTTTCTAACTGGGATTATCCCTCCTCACTTCTCGTAATTACCAAAAACCTCTACATTCAGTCTCAGCAAGACAAATGGGGTGTAGCTCTAAATAGATCACATTACCCATGCTACCATTTTTGTCTCGATAACTGCTGTCCCTCACTAGAACATTGCATTAAGACCTAACATTTCCTCCTGACTGATGGCACTGAGTTACCAGGAAATAGGGGTTTATTGATGGTTGAGTAACCATAATCTAATGAAGAACTTAACCATTCCACTAACTACCAAAGCACTGTCAGATAGACTTCACCTAGTCATAAGCTGGCCAGATCCTAAAACACCAATTCCGTTTGTTGGTAGATTTAGTGTTAGGCCAAGAATTACATTTCCATTTTATTTATTTGCTTTATGTTTTAAAAATAATATTATTTATTTTGAGTTAGTGGTTGAAGTGTGTTGCTGAGTAACCAGGACAGAGATGCATAGGAGACAATGGAAATATCTGGGTACAGCTGTTCCCAGAGTTACCAGGGTTTGTTGATTAAGGGGCAGTTCTTGGTGTGTTGGCCCCAGTGCTGGACTCAGCTCCTTGGATATGACATCTGGTGCATGTAATTATTGGTTACGACCAGTGGAACTGGACATTCTTCTCACGTGTGTGTGGCCCTTATATGTCTACAGAAGCCTATGGTTCTGCAGTTCCCTACATGCTGGGGAAGTAGTAGACCTTCACATTAAAAGTTGGATATTTAGGACTTTTTTTGTCCGTGGCGGGGGGAGGCAAATTTAGGTTTAACAGAGAAATTAGAAGAGTAAAAACATCAATTGAAAGTGGTTAACAGAGGTCTTATATTACTGCAAATCTCACCATTTTCATTAATTATCTTTATTCTATGAGAAGAACACTATTTTTTTGTACTGATGCAGTTAGATGTTATAATCCAGGAGTGGGGAAATGGTGGTTGAACCTCTAGACAGGTGAGCTAGAAAAGAGGACTAAAGAGGCCTAGCTTAGTGGTCAATAGTTTAGGTAGTTTGGGATAGAGCACACTTGTTCCTCCAATGTAATTTCTTGTAGAAAGATAGCCTGTTTTCCTGGCAGATTTATACTAATGGTAAGTATGTTTTACAAGCCCATGTCATGTAATGTTGAGATTACAATGGCTTTTAGTATCAGCTGCATCTAAATATAGCTCAGGCTGCCCTGAAGGTTCAGATCTCAGCTTCACAGCTCTCCCAGGTCTCTTACATGTCCTGTCTTCAGGCTTCTAAGAAGGCCAATAAAAGGGTCTAATGACTACACTTTTGGAAAAGACTAATTTGGTACATTGATGTCTCGGAATTTTATAATGGTTGCTATTTAAAGAATTATACAAAATATTAGCAAAAAAGTGCTAATAGCTATGGAATCATTTGTAATATTCTTATAATATGTTGGACATATTTGACTTATATACAACATTTAATTCAATCAACCAGTGCACATTCATCCATTAGCTACTATCTGTCAGCATTATATAAAACAGACAAAATTTATCATATCAAGGAGGTCACACATCATATGAACAATTAGTTGAATTAGTATGTACAAACATAGACTGAGATAGTTATGCAGTACGCTATATAACGGAAAGCACTAAGAAGAAAAATAAAACAGTGGAAGTGAACAGAGGACTGCTGTGATAGTGAACAGCTGGGGAAGAGTCTCTGAGATGGTAGTCTGAGAAATGACCTAAGGGAAGTTGTGTTATGAGCTATGCCGATGCCTTGAATGGGAACACATTAGAGAGAAGGGAGAGTGTCCATAGGATCCAAACAATGCAATGGGCAGTCTGCTCAGTCACCACTACATGCTTAGTGTCTGACAAAGTGTGTAAGAGGTAAAACTCAGAGAAGATAATGGAATAGAGTGTACCAGATGGGTGGGGTACCAGCAGGAAAACGAGGTTTGTTTTATTTAGTGGAAGCAGAATCTGAACAGAAGAATGGCATGATCTGATGTATAGATAGAAATATCAACTTGCTGCTATATTGAGGTTCTAGAAGGGATGGATAGAGCACTCAGATCCAACATGCTGGGTTCTGATGCTGGGATCTTAGTCACTAAGCTGAGCCACCTCCTCCACATACTTCCATTTTTACATCCTTTTGCATTGGAAAATCTAACATGGATAAGAATCCTTCTCTTTTCAGGTGTTCACTATACTCTTAACCACCCCATTCAGTTCTCACTTTTAATCATTGTTTTCCAACTTGGTCCAATATATTTCATCTCATGTTGTGGTATAAGAAGCTTTTCTTTCCAAATCTGAAGTAATGACAACAATCTATTGAAAAATACGAAAGTGGATGGTCAACATCCTTCACCAAGCCTGAAAATGACTGAGAACTACAAATTTTGGGTCCATTCTACTTGTATATATTTTATTCACATATCAGGTAATGACATAAAGCAATAATGTCATAACTGTTATGAAGTTGGATTTTTAAAACTTCGATTTTAATTGGCCGATTTCTACCTCTGTCACTATACTGTCCTTATCTTCCTAAGTTCTGTGTTAGTGGGACATGACACAGGCTTACTTCTCTACACCTCTTTCTTGGGAACATCATCATCCCATATGTAGGTTTTAAAAATCATAAGGACATTTAACTCTCAAATGTTAATCTCGCAAATCTGCCTGAGACTTATATGTCTGACTATATGAATTTAATTGACATATTCACTGAATTAATTTATAACTTGGAGGTTAAAGACTAACATTAAATAATATGAAAACCTCTTGATTTCCTTTTACAATTTCTGTATCTATAAATCTCATCTCAAATATGAGTCACCACATGTTATCACATAGCTCTAGATTTACCAAATTCTTCTCTTATACATCATCTCCAATTCCTCAGCAAATCATCTTCCCTGTAATTAACCCTGAAAATCATACCAGGAACTGACACATCACAGTATTCCTGGGTTAGACCTTCATTGAAGTCAGTATTGTTATTCACCTTGACTGCTGAAGTCTATGTCATCACTGCTTTTATTTTTTATTTTTTTGACTTCTACTTCTGTCCATTAAAGACACTTTCCTTTCAGCAACCAGAGCCAGAAATTTAAAAACTATATTAAAAATATCAATCACAAAAAGACAAAGCCAATTGGGAGAGTGAAACTCCCAATTTGCTAGTGAGAACAACAAATAGTGTGGTCATTTTGGGAAACAGTTCAGTAATTTCTTCTACAATTAAGTATATTAATCGTGTGACATAGTAATCCCACTTCTAGGTATTTACTGCAGGGAAATGAAAACATGAATTCATGGAAAAATATATATCAATATCTATGTCAGTACACCTTACACCTGGGCAAAGAAAACAGTGGAATACTTGCCGAGTAGATATGTCCTTGTTCATAATGATTCAACAGGATGAAGTTGAACTCAGTAATAAAAAGAAACAAGCTATGGATATAGTTAGCAATATGGATGGAGACCACATGTACATTATGCTAAGTTAAAGAAGCAAGGGTCATTGGCAACATCCTCATGATTTCTTCTGTATCTCCATTCTATGAAGGGTAAGCCATAAGGATAGCAAACAGATTTACTGTGGATGGAGGTAACTCCAAAGGATCATGGTGCTTCTGAGCACCAGAGCTACTATATATGGTGATTGTGATAAAGAGATTATATGTGCATATAAAACTGATGGAATTTCACTTTTATAATGGCAAATTACACTATAAACTATATTTAGTGTATGTTTTAATAAATATAAAATCTTGAAGTTCAATGTCCCATTTAAAACTCTACAGTGAATTCTTATTAGAATTAGACAAAACACAAAGTCATTTGTTCCTAACATATTTTTTGCTTATCATTGAGCTGATCTTTTTGGTATAAGAAGTTTAAAACTTCTGTTCCCTAGACAATAAATTTTGTTTACTCTGTTGGAAGAGTCCTTTCCTAGATCTTCCTGTGGTTTAGTACTTGATCAACTCAGCCACTCTGCTTCAATGTCCTAATTCCTTTGAACAACATGGTATTATCTTTTCCTCTTCTTTTACTGCATTTCATAAAAGTTGATTCTGATTTTCTAATTAACTTCATTAGCCCACTGGAATTTAAATTCTGCTAGAAAAAACTTTACTCCATTTTGATCAACATTTTCCTGAAATTTAGAATGGTACCTTGAAAGGGAATGTCTTAGAATGCACATTGAATATAATGATGAATAAATTGATGACTACTTAAGGAACTGCTGATAACATCAGAATACCTGTAAAATAACTGCAGAGTTAGCATGTATTGTCAGGTCTGGCTGTCATGTAGTCACATAAAGTATGAAACCCTTCTCACTTACCATACAAGATTATATTTATTTTAGAGAGAGAGTTATATGGGGGAGTCTCATGGCTAATCTGACAAAGTAGTACCTGAAGACCACAGTCATTTAACATTGGTGCAGAATCTACCTTCTTGTGTGAATTCCAGGAATATAAATACAAGGTACCTTAAATACTATACTTGATAGAATTTTCCAGATGGATAATAAATTAGACTTAAAAATATTTGAGATTGGAGAGATAGCTCAGTAGGTAAGTATTAATGTTGGAATAGCTAACCTTGATTATCAACTTGAATACATTTGGAATCAACTAAAATCCAAGTACCTGGCCACAACTGTAAGAGATTTTTCTTGACTGGATCATTTGATATGGGAAGCTCCACTTTAAGAATGAGCCACAATTCTAGTGAGCAATCTACATAAAAGTACAAGGAAAAAGGTCGCTTTTGCTTTTTGCCTACTTGCCCTCAGTCTTCTTGACAAGTTCATCTATCCTGTACTGGGGCATTCCTTCTCTTGTATTAGAACCTACTTCTTCAGGATTCCAATGCACACTGAAGACCAGCGGAGACATCCAGCCTCTCAGACTAAACAACTATTGAATTCTTGACCTTTACTCTTGAGATAGCCATTGTTGGACTAGCCAGACCACAGCCTGTATGCCACTCTAATAAATATATATACACATATTACTTGCTGGTTTTATGTTAATTTGGTAGAAGCTAGAGTTATTGGAATAAAAGAAATTTCAATTGAGAAAATACCTCCATAAGATCTGGCTGTGAGGCATTTTCTTAATGATTGATGGGGGAGGACCCAGCGTATTATGGGTGATGTCATCCCAGGGTTAGTAGTTCCTAGGTCCCATACCAATGCTGGCTGAGAAGCCATGATGAGCAAGGTAGTAAGCAGCATTCCTCCATACCTCTGAACGAGCTCCTGCCTCCAGCTTCCTGCTGCTTGAGTTCCTGTCCTGCCTTCCTTCAATATGGAAATGTGAGCCAGATAAACCTTCTACAACTTGCTTTTGGTGATGGCATTTCATTGCAGCTAGAGTTACCCTAAGTAGTATGCCCCCCCCCACACACACATTGAATGAATATATTCATTCTATTGGGTTTTTTTGTTGTTGTTGTTGTTCCTTTAGAGAACACTAAAAACCTCGATGCTTACTGCATAAACATGAGGACCTAAGTTAAAATCCCTAGCGCTCACATTAATACTTCATGTAGGGACTACCATAGGGGGAAAAAAAAACCCTGAAAAACCAGCAGACACTGTCTGTTCTTGGAGCTAAAGGATAAAGACCAGATTGGGGGTTAGTCAATAGTAGAACATGAAACAGAAGAATCTGGTTAATCACCTGTGACACTTACACTCTATGACACCAGAAATGTGAACTGCACTGGCAGAAGGTGAGAAGCCAGGAAGAGCACTGCTGCTAAGCAAGCTGATATTTTCTTTGGGTTGCACTGCTGGGAAGACCAAGACTGGAACTCAAGAGTCTCCTTCACTAGCGCCCTATCACCTCATCTAGAACACCATATTTGAGGGAATGAAGCAGAAAAAGAAGCCATGCCAGTGACATGGTTAAATACTAAATAGCACTGAGAATGAGCAGCCAGGTAGCTACAGGCAGTACTGTAATGTCTGCCGAGGACAAAAACCAGCACCAGAAGCAAGGACAAGCAAATGCTCCTATGGTTTCTTCATCTGGGTGAAATCCAGTCCTCAAGTGTCTCTTCAGTGTTAGGAAGCGGGATGGTAGACATCTTGAGAAGAAGCAGTAAGAAGAGGGAGATAGTTCTGTGATCTCTTGGTCTTAGAACGTGATTTTCTTTTGTGAAATATCCTTAAAATATGTGATTTGTATTGTAAATTTTTATATAACATTATTTGTATCATGAATATTTACTTATGAAAAGAAAGATTAAAACTCAAACATAACAAAACAAAAACAAGCAAATAATCAAGTAATAGGCCTAGAACACCTGTGATTCTGGTGCTGTAGGGGGTAGAGATAGGAGAATTGCTGGGACTTGCTGACTATTGGCCTAGTTCCATGTTCAGTGAGAGACCCTGTCTCAAGTGAATAGAGGGGAGAATAACTGAACAGGATACCTGATGCCCTCTTCTGGTTTCTGGATGCACATATGGGCCTGCATGTCCACACATCTATGAACTCATACATACACACAAACTAAACTAAACTAAAATTTCCTTTTTATAAAATGAAGCCATTTTGGCATTTCTCCCCTTCAGTCTTTGATTTCTCTGATTCTGTAATTAGGTTTCTCAGACTCAGTGATTATGGCATAATTAGGATTTAGCTAATAATGATTGTCATGTGCACATAAGCATATAGCTAATAAGTTTAAATATTGCTGAGATGCACAGTGATGTATTTAACCATAATTATGTAAAATTAGGATATCTAGAGTAATTCTAACTCAACATTACATAAATAACCTTAGGAATCCAAACATTTCAGGAAATCTTTTAAATAAATACTAGACAAATGGAGACATCCAACTACTTGGAAAACAACATATAATGACATTAAAATTGGCATAAGAATGAGAAAAGAATTGTCTGTAATTGGTGAATCTTGTTGACTCACTGTGTAATTGATGCTACAAAGTCGAAAAGTTGCTGAGGAGAAACCTGAATTAGATCAAACCTTTCCTCTTCAGTCTGTAGAATTGCTCAGAAACTGCTTTATTCACAGAAGAAATAAGAGGAAATCCCCACTGATGTGAATTATCTGAAGCTCCAAGTTCACATTGCAACCCCAGTGCTTAGGTCTTCTTGAGGATGAAGTTCAAAGCTGACCACTGAACCCTGTCCCCTCCCTCCAGTCTCAGAGCAAATGAAAAGGGTTAAAGGAACAGTTGGTGGAGCATGGTTAATGCTTGTAGGAAATCCTGAGGACATTGGAGAATAAAATAACCCCAAATAATTGCCAATGTGTATTCCTTCCTCACTCAATTCTTAACGCTCAGCTCCAATTAACTGACAAGATTGGAAATCTCAAGTTTCACTTTTGGTCAAGGGGAAAAACCAGGAAAATAATCAGCATAATATCTTTGTAAAATTTGTCTTTTGTTTCATCCAGGAATGACTTCATTTATAAATAAGGTTATAATGTGCTGGATAGTTTTATGTCAACTTGACACAAACTAAATTCATCTATAAGAAGGGAAACTCAAATGCCTCTAACAACTTTTTGAATAGAACAGCAATAGTGTAGCACTAAGATCAACAATTAATAAATGGATCCTCACAAAACTGAAGAGCTTCTGTAAGACAAAAGACATTATAAATAGGACAAAATGGTAGACTACAGATGAGAAAAGATCTTTACCAACTCCACATCTGACAGAGGGCTAAATTTCCAAAATATATAAAGAACTGAAGAAACTAGACATCAAAAGAAATAATCAAATTTAAAAAAATGGGGTACAGATTTAAACAGAGAATTCTCAATAGAAGAATCACTTTAAGTGATTTAAGTTTAAGAAACACTTAAAGAAATGTTCAATATCCTTAGTCATCAGGGAAATGCAAATCAAAACAACTCTGAGATTTCATCTTATATCTGTCAGAATGGCTAAGATCAAAAACACAAGTGACAGCTCATGCTGGCAAGGATGTGCAGCAAGGGGAACACTCCTCCATTGCTGGTGGAAGTGCAAACTCATACAGCCACTTTGGAAATCAATATGGCAGTTTCTCAGAATATTGGAAATCTATCTCATGACCTAGCTATACACACTCTTGAACATGTATGCAAAGAATGCTCAATCATAACACAAGGATGTATGCACAACTATGTTCATAGGTGCTTTTTTCATAATAGCCAGAACCTGGAAACAACCTAGATGTCCCTCTACTGAAAAATGGATAAAGAAAATGTGGTACATTTACACAATGGAGTACTACTCAGCTGTTAAAAACAATGACATCATGAAATTTTCAGGCAACTGAATGAAACTAAAAAAAAAAATCATCCTGAGTCAGATAATCCAGACCCAGAAAGACAAACAATGTATGTACTCACTTATAAGTGGATGTCAGCCATAAAGTAAAGTATAACCATACTGCAATCCACAGAACCAGAGAAGCTAAGTAACAAAGAGGGCTCTGCCAGGTGGTGGTGGCACATATCTTTAATCCCAGTACTTGGGAGACAGAGGCAAGTGGATCTCTGTAAATTTGAGGCCAGCTTGCTACAAAGTGAGTTCTCAGACAGCCACTGCTACACAGAGAAACCCTGTCTCAAAAAACCATAATCAAACCAATGGAAAAACAAACAAACAAACAAACCCAAGGAAGGGTCAAGGGGAGGGAGGACTCTTCAATTTTTTAGGAAGATGAAATTGACTAGATTTTGTTGGTGCACAGGGGTGGATGGAGATAGAAATAGGAGGGATCAGATTGGGGGTGAAAAGGGAGAGTACTAGAAAAGATGACTGGAAGAGGGAGGATTTTTGGGGTAAGGTGGAAACCTAGTGCAATGGAAACTCCAGGGAATATACAAGGGTGGTTCCAGCTAAGACTCCTAGCAATAAGGGATACATATCTTGAAGTGGCCATCTCCTGTGACTAAGCAAGACTTTTAATGGAGGAATTGGGACACCAACCCATCCACATAACCTTTGACCTACAATTTGTCCTGCCTACAAGATGTGCTGGGGTAAATATGGCACAGAAAGTATGGGAATGGCTAACCAATGACTGGTCCAGCTTGAGACCCATCCTATTAGAGAGAGCCCACCCTTGACACTATCTGAAGTGTCAGGACCCAGAAGCTGGACAGCCCAGAGACCTAGGATAGAACCAAACATGCCTGGCAAAAAAAGTCATTGTAATGATGCCTAATGATATTAATGATATTCTGTTATACTTATAGATTGGTGCCTAGCCTAGTTGTTATTAGACTTCATTCAGCAACTGATGGAAACAGATGCAGAGACCTGCAGCCAAACATTGGGCAGAGCTTAGGAAATCTTGGAGCCAGAGGCCTCAAGGGCACCACAAGAAAACCCACAGAATCAACTAACCTTTGCTCATAGGGGCTTACAGAGACTGAACTGACAACCAGGGATCTTGCATGGGACTGACTGAGGCCTTGTGCATATATGTTACAGTTGGGTAGCTTGGTCTTTTTGTGGAGCAAGGGCTGTCTCTGACTCTTTCACTGGCTTTAGGGACCCTAATCCTCATACTGAGTTGCTTTGTCTAGTCTTAATATGAGAGGAGGTGCCTAGTCTTATGGTAACTTGATATCCCATGTTTGGTTGATACTCATGGGAGGCCCGTACTTTTTTTTTAATAGAAACCGAGGAGGGGTGGATGGGGGCAGAGGTGAAATGGTGGGGGCTGTAGGAGATGAGGGGAAAGTGTGGTTAGGATGTAAAAAAAATAATTTAAAAAAGAAAGAGAAAAAAAAGAAAAAAGAAAATACCTCCATAAGATTGAGCTGTAGGCAAACTTGTAGGGCATTTTCTTAATTAGTGAATGGGCTCAGCCCATTGTTGGTGGTGCCATCCCTGGGGGCTGGTGGTCCTGGGTTCTATAAGGAATCAGGCCGAGCAAGAAATAGAAGCAAGCCAGTAAGCAGCAGCCCTTCATCATTGCCTCTGCATCAGCTCTGCCTTCAGGTTCCCACCCTGTTTGAGTTCCTGTCCCGACTTCCTTCAGTGAATGACGACAGATGTGGAAGTGTAAGCCAAATAAACCCTTTCTTCCCCAAGCTGTTTTTTTGTCGTGATGTTAACTGAGACAATATTATACATGGGGACAGGCCCTGAAAATTACAGCTAAAATATCTTCTGTTTTCTATGAAGAATTCCAGATGAGCAGAATACCATTGTGATGGAGCTATTTGAAACCATGGTGCTATGTACATATGTGGTAGGAGATGAGAAGCATTTGTCTTATTGCTGGTCTTTGGTTCTACAATTTTGCTTAGTGATTAAAAACATACATTGCTTTTGGTTAAAGTCAAATTTCATCCTAACTCAAAGAAACTTTATTTTTATTTGAAATCTGGGTCTGTTTTGAAATCCCTCTGGGATTTAGAGTTTTGAGGCCTTAACTTCTTATAGGAAGGAATGGGGGGTGGGTTGCAGGGCCAGGCTGGAGGGGCAGGAGCCCTCGGGAAGAGGGGGATCTGTGACTGGTATGTAAAATGAGTAAAAAATTTCTTAATAATAAAAAATTTTAAAAAGTAATTTACCACATATATCTGATGAACTTTAGTAATAATTTCATGGGTTATTATTTTACCTAAACTTTAAGTGTGGAAATTAGAGAAACTGATAATTTGAGATTTATAAGCATTTTAGAGCAATACATATGATGGAAAATAGGGTCAACATTCAAATGTACTGCTGTTGAAACTTTTCTTCTGTCTTACTTACTGTTCTTTCCTGTGAGGAAACACCATGATCAAAGTAAGTTACAAAAGAAAGCATTTCATTGGGGGCTTGTTTATGGTTTCAGAGGGTGTGTCCATGACCAGCATGGTGGAGAGCATGGTCATTGGGAGGCAGGCTGGCATGGTCCTGGACCAGTAACTGAGAGACTTCATCTTATCTGCAAGAAGGAGGCAGAGAAAGACTTGGCCAGCAATGGACTTTTGAAATGTTAAAGCTTACCCCTAGTGACAATTTCCTCAAGCAAGGCATCACCTACTAATCTTTCCTAAATGGTCCTACCAACTAGGAACTAAGCATTCAAATATCTGAACCTACGGAGACCTTTCTCACTCAAACAATGATAGTGTTTTTTCCTTTGTATCAAGCTTGCACATTTCAAAACTCAATTCATTCAACAAACTATCTAAACAACCTTTCTGGAGTTCAAGGCTTTGGTACTACAATTAGTGTAAACTACTTAAGAGGATTTTAAGCCGTGAAATCTATAATACCAGTAGCTAATAGAATTGCAAAAATGAAAAACTCTGGCTTTCACCCTATTTAGGTGGTTCCTGTCTTTACCTTTTCTTGTCAGGCACATTGTTGAATTACAACACAGACTCTGCATTTCATTCTTCTTGTATTAGCTCCAAAGGTCAACACTACAATTTTATCTAAATAAAGGTTTTAAGAAATTGGTTGATATACTTGATCTGTGAAAATTGTAATTCAGCAGAAAGTCAAAAATTCTCCAAAAATTAATGAAAAAAATCAGATTAAAGGGGTGTAAGCTAAAAATAAGTACACAAATCTTTTCTGTAGTGGGTTTTGTTCTTAGATAGTCCCGATGCAATAGATTAGAGAAGCAGTTTGTATAATCTAAATACAACATTCTGCAAGTAAGAGAATGGTATCAGTGTTTGTGGATATTCAATCAGACCATTACTATTCTTATTGCATACAGCTCGCATTAGTAGCAAGTGAAGAAATATCAACAATACTGGTTCTACTGCCATGTCTGGAAGCATCTTATTCTCTGAAATTTTAAAGAAAAAAGAAAAACATAGAGGATAGTGTAGTAGGTTGAATGAGAAATCTCCCCCATAGGCTCTGGCATATGAACACTCGGTTCCCAGTTAGTGTCCTTATGTGGGGTGGTCTAGGATATGTAGCCTTGTTGGAAGAAGTATGTCACTGGGGGAGGGTTTTGAGGTTTAAAAGCCTTACTCCATTCCCAGTGCTTTCTCTCTCTACTTTCTGATTATTGCTCAGTATGTGAGAACTCTGCTTTCTGCTCCTGCCACCATTCCTCACCACCTACTGACATGCTGTTTCTACCACTATTGTCTCTAGCTTTCTGGACCATAAGCTCAAATAAGCTTTCTTTGGTAAGTTGTCTTGATCATAATGTTTTATCACAGCAACAGAGAAGTAGCTAATACAGTTTTATAAAAAGAATATTTAATCAAAAAGACAAAAATTCTTGAAAATGACTTTTTTTCTTCAATTCTCAATTCATTATCCCCTTTTCCCAAGTCTCAGGTTCGTGATGTAATGATGGATTTTACGTGTAGTGATCTAAATCCTCATTCCCTTAAACATCACACTTTTGATAGATAGTTAATCTAGGCACCACTATATATGGAAGTGGACCTAGTTAATTCTCCTGATTCTTCCCAAACACATGTAGATTTTTTTCTCCTGCTGTGGCATTAACCTGGTTTTCTATTAACTTGGTGGATTGGTTACTTTTCTATTACTGTGGCAAATATACTGACCAAAATCATCTTAAGAATGAAAAGGTTTATTTTAATTTACTAAATTCCATAGGAAGTTTATTAAATTCATAGGAACATAGAATGTTAAGTAAATCCCATAATTAAATACATTCCATAGGAAGAGAGTCCATCATGATGTGGAGGGTATATCATGGTGGTAGGAGCAGGAAGCTGGCTGATAAAATTTTATCCACACATAGGAAGCAGAGAGAGAGAGAGAAAGAGACAGAGACAGAGAGAGAAAGAGACACAGAAAGAACAGGGAGTAGGGTGAGGCTACAAACCCTTAAAGCCCACCCATAGTGACATACTTCTGCCAGCAAGAGTCTACCTCCTGAGGGTCCTATAACATCCCCAAATTACACCACCAAATAAGGACCAAGTGTTCAAATACATGAGCCTACAAGGGGCATTCTCATTCAAACCAGAAGACTGGGATTTTTCTTCTTTGCTCTGTGGATTAAAGTTCCTGGGAAGAATCATACCTTACACTAACCCTTCTGCCAGGCTGATTACCTGATTAAAACTTCAATGATTGAGGAGAGTTTGGAAGTTGCAGGTACAGAAGCTAATTAGTTTATCTTGGGCCATCTTTAGCCATCTTAATAGCCATCCCTTGCCTATACATTTTCTGACCTAACACCTTGTGACTCACAGGTAAAACCTTCTGTTGTGTATTAACTTTGCAGACTATTAGCTTCACCAAGCAAAAGTCTAAGCATATCATCAGATAGCATTCCAAGTTTATATCAGCAATTTCCCTGCTTTGTGGTAACCCCCTGCTTAATGTTGCCACCAATGTCTTTGAAAGATGTCTTTATTTATGACTTTTTTTTATTTTGTTGCTATAAAACTTCACCAAATTGTTGGAACATGGAATTCCTGGTAACTTGTGTCTGTGTCCTCAAGCTATGGTCACTCATATGTAGCTCTGGAATCAGCTATCTCTTATATCCTTAGAAGTGAGAATTGCATTTTTGCATCAAAGCCCATTCATTTAGTAGCCGAAGAGACTTGAATGTCCATTCTGACTTTTCAAATTCTGGTTTATTAGACTTCTTTTGTATTCTCTAGTGAAAAGAGATTTTGTGTGTGTGTGTGTGTGTGTGTGTGTGTGTGTGTGTGTGTGTGTGTATTTTACATTAAGGACTGAAACCACAGAGCTCAAAGTTGTAGAAACATGTGAGATCAAAGCAAAATTTGATCAATGTACCAGTAGCAAAATAGTCAAAGTTGCCTCTGTTATTTTAACCCTTCCTTCCTTGCAGGAGAAAAGGCACCAGGCACTGGATAGGCAGTGGTCATTGGTTTAGACCATACATCAAAACTTAAAGGCTCAACATCACAGCTCTGTGTATTGTCATTCTTTCAAGACTGCAACTGATCCTGTAGTAGCCCTTTCACCTTTCCTTGAGGATGATGATGCTTCTGGAGGATGATCACAGAGATGTTGATCACAGGAGTGAGGCCATTGCTTGGATACCCTTTGCTCTGCGTTCCTTTGTCAGAAGCAGTGGTGCATATGAGACCAGGATGGAGAGTAAAACTTTAACAAATCTACAGAATGTTGGAGCTAGAGAAAGACATGTCTTCTGTGTTTATTTTCATGGTGGCAAGTCATGATGAAATGAATCTGATGTGAGCACCTGCAACCAGAAGAGTGTGTTTTGATCTTTAGTGTCAGCATGACAGGCACTAGTAACCTACTCAGTCCTGATAAGGAAAAGTCCCTGAACACTTGATAAAATTGTTAGCTCCTTCCTATTCATGAATATAGACATTTATGATAACATTTCTCCCAAGAAAGTGCTCAATAAAATGTACTTCTTTGTGTTCTGTTTACTGTGTTTCCTTCTAAGCTACATTTTAAGGCTACTACAGAGCAAGGTTTTAATGCCATAACCATCTGTTTCTGTTCAATGCCAGCATATCGTGAGCATGTGATGCACTCAATGATTAAGCTCCAATTTTTTCCTTCCCTGGTAATCCAATTGCAAGATTATCTTTATAATTGTCCAGAGGGAAAGGTTGGTAAAGTGTCAACAAAATAGTAGCAGGTGCCATGAAAATCAGTCAGCTGTTCACATAACTGATTCGTATATTAAGGGCATGCTTAGGTCTATGCTCATGCATATCACTCCTACCTAATGAGGGAGGCTTTAAGCATACTTTACTGCATGCTCAAGTTTATGACCAGTAGGTATCTAGTTACTGATCAGAAGCCCAAGTTTCAGAGTCAGTTTCAGGCATGGTTCCACAATCAAACATTTAGTTTCTAACCATTTTTTAACAATTTAGTTGCATAGTGCCCCAGAAGCTGCATTTCTATAGAAGAATACTTTTGTGACTATTCTCAGAGGAGCTGAGTTGCAATTCCCTTGCTAGAGTTTACCAGAGCCCCAGACATTTTTATTGGAAGCAAAGACTTGAGTATCATAATTCAGGACATAGATCCCAATAGGAGAATGCTAAATAGCCACCCTAGAGCAGTTGCTGACCAATTTCCTTGCTCAGAATTTTGCTAGCCAATGTCAATTTTACAGATCATTTCATAAATAGACTGAAGAAACTCCTTGAATGTGGAATCTGTTTATCTAGTATCTAAAATGTCCTTCTAAGCATTTGTAGCTCTTTTGTATCCATGGAACTAAAAGACATGGTGACTTTTCTTTCAGGGTGAGGGAATGCAGAAACATTTCCTAGGTCTGTGGATTTCAGGGAGGCCACTGAATCCATTTTTTTTTCAAGACACGGTTTCTCTGTGTAGTTTTGGTGCCTGTCCTGGATCTCGCTCTATAGACCATTTTTTCATTTCCTTCTCTCTAGCATTCCTGGATTGAACTATGTCATCATGTCAGTAGATATATGTGGGATGACTCATCCCTAACGGGCCTGAAGGTCAGACGGCCCAAACAAGTAAAAAAGATACTTTGTGAGAGCCAACCTGGGTCTGCCTGATGGTCTTAACAACAGCAGCTGAAACATGATCTGGAGATGACCTGGACCAATGAGAGGCAGCCATGTCACACCAGCTGATGCATATTCATCAGACCTTCCCCCAGGGTGGGGTGGAGGGTATATAAGGCTTGCCTCTTCCTGAATAAACTGAGCTTGTTGTTTCGACATTCTCCCGGAGTCTGTGTGGTTTGACTCTGTGCCTACTTGGCTCCCACCCCCAAAGGGAACAACAGCAAGGACCCTGCTACCAGATATAGTTGGCATTTCCTCATCCGTTTATCGATCAACATTACGCTATATTGGATGTCAAGGGTTCAAGGTCCATGTATGTAGACTCTTGATAGAAAGGCAGAACCCTGGTAAGTTTGCAGTGGGACAGTACAGTTCATTGTCCTGTCTGACAGCAGTTGGAGTATTTTGTTAATTGGTGAAAAGTAGAACAGGATTGGGCAGTTCAATCATGCAAATGAAATGATACAGATAGACCCTATTTGAAACACACATACAACTTATGGAATGGTTACAGCTAGCTGATTATCAACTATAATCACTATAATGTACAATAGAGCTCTTGAATTTATTCCTACTATACAATTTTAATTATATATTCTCTGTTTAACATCTTCCCTTCTGTGACTATACCCTAACCACCTTAGCCTCTTGTCTTGAACAATACCTAAGATACAGGTCATTAACTCAGTAACTACTTGACAAGGCAACATAATCTTTCAAGACATACCTCTGTACAAACAATTAGGCATCTTATAAGAAAGTGTTGTGCCATCACTCTTCTTCATTTATAGTCTTTGTATTAGTATCTGAAATATTTCCAGAAATGCAGTATTGCTTTGAGTTACAATTCAGAGTTACTGGGATGTGGATGTTGAGGGGAAGAGCAGATCATAATCTTTCTACTGCGTTATTTAAACCATCATTGGCCTCATCCCAAAGACTGGGAAACGAACATAGGAATTTATCTGACAATCACGTATTTCTAATCCTGATACTCATTTGGGAACTGGGAAATGGCTTCTGAGTTGGTTCTTAAACACATTGGTCTTCTGTGAGAAAGAACTAAGAAAAAAATATTACTGATTTTAAAAAGTGCATACTTCCTGCTTAACTGACATGGCTTCTTCCTTCCCTAAGGAACAAACGCAGTCTCAGGGCTCCTATCTAATCACATTTCAAACAGCTGTATATTTCCTTTCTCATTGGAAATTGACTACATGTCCCTTTGAGAAATGAAGGTGAGAGGCAGCATTTGAGATTATGGAGTCCTTTGCAATGAGATTTAGCTTCCTTTTCATTCAAGGAGTTTTGAATCTATGAGTTACTTTACATCTAAAAATTGAGTGAAAAAAAATCATGAATGAGAGGATGTCATTTTTACATCCTCACTTCCACAGCTATCAAGTGAACCGTAATCTATAAACTAATTTGCAAAGCACACAGGAAGCCAAGTTGATCAAAAGATTGGTGTGCAAAAATGGAGGGCCTCTCATTCAACACATTTAGTATAAGCAGCAGTTCTCACCCTGTGAGTCACAACCTCCTTGAGTGTTAAACAACCCTTTTGCAGGGGTCACATATCAGATATCCTGCATATCAGATAGTTACATTATGATTCATAGCAGTAACAAAATTACAGTTATGAAATAGCAATGAAGTAATTTTATGGTTAGGGGTTACCACAACCTAAGGAACTGTATTAAAGGGTCACAGCATTAGGAAGATTGAGAACCACTGGTCTAAAGTCAAATGTCACAAAACAACCTTAGCTCTGCTAATATTTGTTTGGATGGGGCATTTGCTGATATTGATTGTTTGTATTTTTTTTCCAGGTTGATGGTATGGCTTGAATCAATTTAGCCCTTGTTTTGGTCAAAGGATGGTGGTCTTATTGAGTGGTTTTGGAAACCTAGGAGGTGGGTCAGAGCTGGACAAAGTAAGTCACTGAGGATGGGTCCTTCAAGAAATGTTATCCATGGCTCTTTTTGCCTTGTTTCTGCTTCCTGTGTGCTATGATGGAAACAGCTGGTCTCGAGCATGCTACACTTTCACCATGATGTTTTTACAAATTCATGGGGCCAGGGAATCATTGACTGACTGATCCCTTTGAAATAATAGAATCTTTATTCAATTCAGTCATTTTTACCAGTATTTCATCCCAATGATACAGAAGTGACTGATATAGCTGCTAAGTTATCTTTTATTTCTTTTTTCAAAAAAAAATTATACATGCATTTCATTAACATTTTTTCTTTTGTGCTTCTCAAATACCTTCAAGTCCTGAAGCTGGAATGTCACCAAAATTTTATTCAGCAAAATACATACATAAATATATATGCATATATATTCACCAATATATATACATATATATTAATATATATGTATACATATATATATATATTTGCCATGTGTTTCTATAGATAGACCACAGCATTAATTTGATAAATATATAACTTTAAGATATGGAAGTACATACAATTTATTTCTAATTTTGTGTGAAGTGACTGTACTTTTTGATAGTAATTTACAATAGTGATGATCTCAGATATAAAATAAGTTTCTAATGTTGAGAGGGTAAATTGATTTGTCTGAATTATGGATTAAATTTTTTTCCTGCCTAGATATTAGGCAAAGTCAATATCAAGCCCAGGAGTAGTGGGATAATTTTTCTTTATATCAAGTTGATAGAAGAAAGTTTGTCAGACTTAAAAAAGGGGTGAAAGTGGAATAAAATCACATCTTAACAGTTGATCTGTTATAATGGTGATATGCTCTTTGTGCAAACCTATTAAAATGAATAAGTGTGCCTCGTTATACCATTTTGCTATAGGGAATCATTTATCAAAATGCATATAAGTCTAAAGTTTTATTAATCATTTCATACAATAAGTTAGTCTCTTGAAATTTTTATTCTTGGAATAAAATATAGTTGTCACTGGAAAATATCAAACAAACATTCTTAACAAATACACATGGGTTTATAATTAAACCTTGTAAAAATCTATGATTAAATATAAAAGATATAGAGCCAAAATACGATTGAAATTATCGCAAAAGTGGACAGTGGATATCTTTTATGTAGACAGCATTTTAGTTTTTAAAGGAATAAATTACTAGTGATTTTAATAATGAAATTTAACATACTATTTAATGGTACATTCAGTGACTTGTTGATGCTTAAATAGTGCCAACTACTAGAGCAGGCCAATGGTTATAAAAGGTGCTTTATTAATATCCAGACCTGCTACAGATTAATTAACTTTAAAATGTACTCATAGAGCTAAAATATGGAATTGGTTTTTGCCAGAAAAATACTACATATCACAGCAGGAACTATGTAATGTAAGACAAGTGAAGGCAAATATAATACACTGCCAATGTTTTCAATTTTTTTTCAAATGGTCAAATATTTTGTGGCCAAGCAGATATCCAGTTAAAATTATTACCGAGTTTAAGAAGTATGGCAGTGAATGATTTATTTTCAATTTTCTATTCCATTTGATGTAACTCTGATGCCAGTTGAACTCACTGAATGATCTGATGAATTTATAATCAAAAGTTAATTTGTATAATGTGCATGAAATCTGATGATGTGAACTGTTTCTGTCCTGCGTTTGATTTCATGGATGTATTAGTTAATTTTTCATCACAGTGACCAAATACTGATAGAAACATTGTAAGGAACAATGGGTTTACTGTGGGACGCTGCTTCAGAGTAATCAGTCCATGTTCATTTGACTCTATGTTCTTGGGCAGAGCATCATGGCAACAGGAGTGTGTGCTCTCATGGATAAGCTTCTTCTTTAGTGTACAGGAGAACAGAACTTAATAAGAGGGTACCAAAGATAAAATACCCCCAAGGATGGACACCTACAAGTCCCTTTCTGTAGTTAGGTTTCAAAGATAAAATACTCCCAAGGAGCCACACCTAGAAGTCCCTTTCTGTAGTTATGTCTTGTTTCCTATAGTTTCCATAGCCTCCCAAAATAAGATCATGAAATGAGGACCAAATACTTAAAACATGAATATGTGGGGACATTTCTTATTTAAATAATAGCCTACCCCAGGATTCCAAAGGGCCACAACTATTTCATAATGGAAAATTAACTTATTCCATTTCTAAGAATCTCCATAGCATTAACAGTTTCACCTTATTTCACAAGTCTATCTATATACAACATATCTTCTAGGATTCAAGTAAAATTCTTAGCTGTTAGCTAATTAAGTTTGGAAATCAAATATAATTTACTTACTTACAATATATGAAGGCACAAAGTAAGCATTACAATTCCAAAAGGGAGGAATAAGGGGAAAAGGAGAGAGGTTCAGACTAAAACAGAACCGAAACTCATCAGGGAAACACTGATTCTGTAGTTCCATATCTAGCACCTAGGGAATGTTATGCCATGATCTGAACTTCAGTGGGCTTTGCAAATCCTGACTCTGTGGCCTCACTGCCTGAAAGCCACATGACCTCTCTCTTAAGCCTGCTGTCTGTTGCTTTCTTTGGCATAAGTCCCATGAGGCTGACATCTCACATATCCTGCATTTCCAGTGGAGTTTCGGTTTCATCCTTACAGCTTACTGCATTGTGATTTGAGTCCTAGCAAAGGGAATCTGACCACATCACACATTTTCTTGCTTCCCAGGATGTTTTTGGAATCTTAGTAGAAGCCCCTGTGATGTGCATTTTTCCCATATGCAAAGTCAGCATGACATGGGTGATGCCAAAATTTTCCAGCATCTTGAGCCATATCTGGGCCCATGTAACCCACTGGCCTCTGAGTCCCAGGGCAATTGAAGTCAGGAAACACTGGACAACTATGGGAACAGTAGGCCACACAAGTCCTTGTTCTCATGGGGAAGGCTTTAAAAAAATTATAAAACTGAAGTCTGTCTGATTTCTGAGATATCCTCAAAAACATTTCCCTATTCCCCAAGTGTGAACTACTTGGATTTTTTTTTCACTTTTGAGAACTAAGTTATTTGAGGATTTTTACACTATGTACTTTGATCATTTTCATTCTCCTCCCCAAACTCCTCCCAGGACCATATTCCCCTAACCTTCCACCAGAATTTATGCCCCCCCTCCCCCGCCCACTTTTTTTAAAACCAAGTCCAATTTGTGCTGCCAATATAGTCTTGGCTGTGGGGCCATCCATAGATATTTATTCAACCTACCATGGGTCACAGCATCCTCTCCCATACGGGTGGGTATGTCTTGCCAGGCTGGTAATTATTAGAAATTGTAGAAATCACAGATGGGTGTGACTGTTGAATCCTTGTCTCCTCTGTTAGAGTGCAGAGCATCTTGCAGCACTATGACAAGCCAGCCAAGAGGGAAGCAGCATCCAGCTCATTGCCAGCTTGATTTCTCTGTCTCCTATGACTGACGTATGTTGTGTCTTCGTCAACCTGGCTTCTCTCTAATGGTTCTAATTTCCTTAACTATGTTACCTTCCTTGTTTATAACATCATCAATATCAACCCCACTTTTTCGGAACAAATTTTTGTATTGGCTTTTCATGTCTGTAACTAAAATAAATGACAGCAACAATTTAAGAAAGCAAAGTGTGGCTTCTAGTGTAGGCTTGTAATCAAAGCTACTAAGGAGGCTGAAGTAAGAGTATTAAAAGTTCCAGCTTTGCTGGGCGTTGGTGGCACACGCCTTTAATCCCAGCACTCGGGAGGCAGAGGCAGGTGGATCTCTGTGAGTTCGAGGCCAGCCTGGGCTACCAAGTGAGCTCCAGCAAAGGAAAAAACCCCCACAAAAAAACAACCCCCGAAAAAAAAAAAAAAAAAAAGTTCCAGCCTTGTCTGGACTACAGCCTTGGCTTGGTTCCAGACCAACCAAGCCTTAGTGAGATTCCTCCTCAAAATAAAAGGAATAAAACCAGGAAGGATGATGGTACATACAGCTCTGGGATAGAGTTCCTGCCTACCATACATTTGGTCTTAAGTTTAATCCTTAATACCACAATGGAGGTTTTATTTATATTCACTTAATTTTTTATATACAATATATTTGGATCATATTCCTTCCTCTTTCCCAACTTCTTTCAGATCCTTCCCAAGTCCTTACTCACCTAAGTTTATGCTGTTCTGCCCTTCAAAACAAAACCATAAAACAAAAAATCTAAGATCAAAACAAAAAAGAACCCAATAAGACAAAAAAAATACCAAACAAAAGGTGCACATTGATTATAGTTTCTTGGTTAGGGTTGGGATTTTTTGTTCACTCCCCCTTCTTCATGCTGGGTTTGTGTCTGGTTTGAACTAATGTAGGTCTTGTGTGTACTTTAACAGTCTCTGTCAGTTCACGTGTGTATCATTCCTATTGTGTCTAGATAGCATTGTTTCCTTGGAGTCACCTACCTCTAGCTCTTATATTTTTCTACCTCTGCTTCTGCATAGATCCCCAAGGATTGAGGAGAGGGTGTGATGAAGACACCCTATTTTAGGCTGAGTGTTCTGAAGTCTCTTACTCCATATTGTCCAGCTGTGGGACTCTATGTTAATTGCAAGCTATCCCAAGAAGCTTCTTCAATGAAGTGATACACTCATCTATGAATATAACAATGCATCATTAGTAATCCTTTTATTGCGATGTTCATTTAGCAGAATAATGGTATTAGTCTTTCTGTTGGGGATCATGGCATACCTATCTCAGCTTCCTTGTCATTTAGCAGTGTCAGGTATTTGCTGGGGCAGTATGTGCACCAGCATATGTTGGGGCGACTGTAGAGTTCAAAAGAGGGTTCCAGGTGGGTATGAACTGCTAAATGTGGGTGCTGAGAATTGAACTCTGATCCCCTGAAAGAGCCATCTGAGCCATCTCTCCAGCTTCAATTATTCTTGATATATTCTATACCAGCTTCTGTGAGTATGCCCACTTTAGTCAGTGTTCTATTGCTGTGAAGAGACACCATGACCATGGCAATGCTTATGAAGGGAAACATTTATTTGGGGGCTTGCTCACAGTTTCAGAAGTTGAGTCTATTATCATCATGGGAGGAAACACGGCAGCACACAGGCAGACATGGTGCTGGAGAAGTAGCTGTGAGTTCTACACCTGGATCTGAAAGCAGCAGGAAGAGATAGAGAGACACTGGGCCTGCCTTGTCACAGTCTATCCCTAGTGACACACTTCCTCCAACAAGAACATACCTTCCAAAAGGCCACACCTCTTGATTCCTTCCACATAGTACCATTCCCTAGTGACTAGGCTTTCAAACATATATGCCTATGGGGCCAGTCTTAGTCAAACCCAATGGTTTGAATACTTTGTTCCCAGTAGGTGGAAGTATTTAGGAAGAATTCAGAGACGTGTCCTTATTGGAGGTGGCATGCCTCTGGGGCAGGCTTTAAACTTTCCAAAGCCCAGACCATTCCCAATTAGCTCTCTCTCTCAGCCTCCTACTTGTGGATAATATGTAAACTCTCAACTACTGCTCCAGGGCCATGTCTACCTGCCTAGTGCCATGTTCCCCACCATGATGATCATAATCTCACCCTCCGAAACTTTAAGGTCCTGATAAAGTCTTCTACAAGTTGCCTTGGTCATGGTATTTTATCACAGCAACAAAAATGTTACTAATATAAAGTATAAAAATGTATGTTAGCAATAAAACAAAATTGGAGATATAAAATACTTAAAGTATTTTACTGACAGAATCATTTGTTCCCCATGGGTATTTAAAAGCCATTTATGCTCTAGTCCTAGTTTTATCTATTCCCATGAATTGTTTTCAGAAGACTTTATCCATTCATTAAAAAAAAAGTTTATAATGGTGTTTATTTCTTTTCTGTACCAGGGCTCTGATGTAAATTCTTTCTGATTGTAATATTTCTCTCTGCCTTGACTTAGAAAAAAACAGATCCATATGACTTCTCCTTAGCATCACTATTTCTTCTTTAAGTCTGTTTGTAACTTCTACACATAGGTCATCTTCTGTTATATGTTCCCATAATATAACCTGGCACTTCTTACTTGCTAATAATGAGTTAAACAAATCCATAAATTAAGAGGTCTCTAACAAAAGTTACTAATCAGAGTTAAAAGATAACAGATATGATTTAGATACCTGATCTTATACAAAGGGGTGGAATGTGATGATAATAGAGATAATTTAGAAGTTGAAAACTTTCTGAAGTCATGGTGGCTATGATCACTTAGAACTCTGAGCATTATTGGAGAACAGGTACATTTGTACTGTAGACAGCTTCTAAGCAGAATGGTTAATTTTCAGTGAGGTCCAAGCACTCTACTCAGTCATTTCCATTCATAGTAAGTCTATTCTAGAGGGTTTAAATTCTCCTAGGTCTCCCATCCAAGTACTAACCAGGCCCGACCCTGCTTAGCTTCCAAGATCAGACAAAATCAGGTGCGTTCAGGGTGGTATGGCTGTTGACTTTGCTTTTCTGTGTAAGTTTTAGAATAAGTTTATTAAAATATGCAAAAAGTAGTTGGGAATGTAGTCCAATGCCAAAGTGCTGGATCTGTATGCAGCACAACTTGGCTTCAGTTCAGGTTCCAGGAATGAATAAAACTCAGTCTGACCCAAATCAAACCAAGAACAGACCAAAACAAAGCATCCACAAACTTGGGATAGTTTTCTCAAAGATGTGAGATCATGGTTGGCTGTATGACTCAGAGGACAAAGGGACTTGCCAATGAACCTAACAATGAGAATTTGATCCCCAGGAGAGAATTTTTTCCCACAAGTTGTTCTGGTACTTCAACATGCACACTGTGGCATGTACACATGCACACACATACAGATACATGCTTCTACAGAAAAATAAATACATGTAAAAAATTAAATAAAATAAATAATTTGAGATCATACTGGACTACATAGTAAGGCTCTATCTTTAAAAAAAGAACTTTGTTATTTAGGGAGCATTTAAAAACCATGTATCATATTGGGAAAAGGGAAGCATTCCTTTCTCATCTCAGTACTTGCATTTTAAATTATCATCAATGTCGGTATCAAGGTACTTAGAAAAACAGCAGATTTCTTTCTATAACTTAGTATTATAGTTTTTTATTTTTATTTAATTAAAAGATAATTATATCCTTTTGTCCTCCCTCACTTCCCTCCAACTCCTCCATATCTCCCTTACCCACTCCCTTGTAAACTCTTAGCCTTTACTTTAATTACCATTGTTTCGTGAGAATAAATATATAAATGCAGCCTGCTGAGTCTGTTTGGAGTTGCAGGTGTGAATATCCTTTTAGAGCTGACCATTTGGTATTGTATATCCATTTAGAGGGTTCAATCCTGGGGAAGACTAGTTCATCTTCTCTCAGCAATTGTGAATTCCAAGTAGCTCTTGACGTTGAGAGAGGGCCTTTGTGAGATTTGCCTCATCTAGATTAGTATGTCATTTAGTGTAGTCATTGTTCAAGCCTTGTTTAAGCGGTCACATTGTTGAGATTTCACAGGTGTGGCTTGTAGCTAGAGTTTTCCTGCCTGGCCCACGGTCAGGATAAATCTCTCTCACCTGCCAGTCCCACAGCCGCTCAGACCCAACCAAGTAAACACAGAGACTTATATTGCTTACAAACTGTATGGCTGTGGCAGGCTTCTTGCTAACTGTCCTTATATCTTAAATTAATCCATTTCTTTAAATCTATACCTTGCCACATGGCTCGTGGCTTACCGGCATCTTTACATGTTGCTTGTCCTGGCGGTGGCTGGCAGGCAGTGACTCCTTCCACCTTCCTGTTCTTTTAATTCTCTCTGTTAGTCCCGCCTATACTTCCTGCCTAGCCACTGGCCAATCAGTGTTTTAGCAACACATTTGCCATACAGAACATCCCACAGCAGTGGCTCCCCTGTCAATTCTAGATAGGAAAAATTTTCAACTGAATTCCTGGTCCTCTAGCTCTCAGCATCTTTCTGCCCCTGTCCCTCAACGTCACCTGGGCTGTAGGTGTAGGCAGTGTGTTGTAGATATATCAAGGAAGACCTATGCCTTGGTCAGTTATTCTCAGCATTTTGACCAGTTGTGGTTTTCTGTAGTAGTCTCTTTAGTGATTTGATTTAAAATGACTCCCATAGACTCATATATTTAAATACCTGGTCCCCAGTTTGTCAGACTGTTTGGGGAAGGACTCTGAGGTCTGGCCTTGTTGCTTGTTGGAAGAGGTGTGTCGTTGGGGTGGAATTTGAGGTTTCAGAAGTCTCCTACTTCCAACTTATAGATAAATAAACTCCTAGCTACTGCCCTAGCAAAATAAATAAATAAATAAATTCGCCTAGGTCACATACTATGGCCAAGGGCTACTAACTCCATAATCTGAGCCATCAGTCCACAACATAGGAAAAGACCAGTCAGGCTTCCTGTTTCACAGAACTACTGGTGACCAAAAGAAAGTTAAGATATTGAAAATAGGTACCCCCTCAAAAAAAGTTAACTTAAATTAGATTATCTTGAAGTAAGTTTATCTAAATGAATACCTTTAAGCACAAAAATAGCTTTTAGGGGAGAAAACATCCTTGGAAACCATAAGATAAGGAGTTGAATACAGATAGAATCATAGAAATTTCAGTTACTAGCAAAAGTAATTACTCTGATAATTACTGATAGTATTTCACAACCAATTAAGCATAACACTCAAAAAAGTCATACATCATTGTTTAATCTTCCCTTCTGTGTTTTATAAAAGACCAGTCAGTGGCTGGTTCCTAATGTATCCCTACATCTAACTTTTTGTGTACTCAATGTGTTCTGTCAAATTTTACTCTTCAACAGTCTTATTGAAATATCACCTTTTCTGTGAAGCCTCCAATTTTCCTGTTTACAGGAATACTTCTGTGTCCCTTTAATGAGCTTTATTCAAAATACATATCATGTGTGATAGGAGAAGGGATCACTGATGTATGTATTGCTCTCACAGGGTCAGGATCTATTCATCATTGTCTATAACTGGCATAGAATAAATTCTTAACACATATTATTGAATAAATGACAGTGTCACTAACATTCAAGCAGTGAGTTTTTTATTAGACAAAAAGGTGTTCTAGCGTGATGTTATATTTACATAACAGCTGATACAGTCTCAGCATCAGGGCAAGAGAGTTGTGTTGAACAGAAACCCTCCTTAAGCAAAAGTAGAACCTATCCTTCAGTTCTGAGTAGTTGATTGCCATCCAGGAATGTAAGCCCCATCTGTACAGATTCTTAAGCTTATTTGAATTTATCCAAAAACTTATTTAAGAGATGCTAAAATTTGAATCTATCCATCCATCTATAAATATATACATATGCATGTATGTGGGTACATGAAACCTTCTGACATTTATAAGATGAATCAAAATACATTCTGTTGCAAGCAACAAAATCAAAAATATCTGTGGATCAAATTTGGGTAGTAAGTCTCCTACTCACAAGTCTTGGCACAAATGAATATGTCTGAACATATACTAATAAAAGTTTTTCTATCTCTTCTTTCTAAGAACATGGGAAGACTGCTAATGAAACTATGGAAATTATAGCATGGAATGAACTTAGGGGCAGTAACAGCCAATCCACCTCAAATAATTTTATTGACATTTAATTACCCCAGGAGAAATGGTCCTGCATAGCCTCTCTCACTCTGGGATCCTCAATCTACAGGAAAAGTCTGTGTACTTTCCATTTTACAAAGCATAGCAGATTCTTGAGGGGTGTTATGTAAGGACCTTGCTGCTTACCATCTGTTTAGAGGGGCATGAGCATTGGGTCGACAACATAGATAGCAAATTGGCTTTCTGGACATAAAGTTAGTTGGTTCTTGTAGCCTTACAACAATCAGAAAGAACATCAACCATGCAGCTGTAACTGTGAATCCCAATCCTGTGAAGTGTGGCATCTCATGAATTCTGATGGAGCACTTCACCCTACTCTTCAGCTGTTTTTAGTAGCTTGGTTTAATGAAGCTCTCAATGATTGAGCCAAAGCATATCCCTCTTTTGCTTCAATGTATTTAATGAAACAAAACCAAAAAGATTAACGCTCATTAGAAGCCAACTTATAACTCTTAGAAGCTTAAGATTAATTTTGCCACCAGCCCCATGGAGATTAGATGCAAAGCTGTGAAGGACCGAATGCTGTGTCTTAGAACATAGTGGTGCATTAATAACAATTTGTCTTATTTCCCTTTTGCTATTAATCAAACTAACCAGACAAGTGAAGGTTTACAAAATAAATGGCTGCTATTTGTACCTTTATAACGATAATTGTAGGGAGCTGGTGGAATACTGTAGGAGACAGACAAATCAGAAGACATGGTGATAAGACAGCAGAGTGTGGGGTGAACAGGCTTCCTTGGGGACTATGTCATATCCACCTGAACTTTCAGATCATTTTGCTGTGGTTTGTGATAGTCTAGATCATGCTCTCTAATCATCCTGTGTACCATGGACATCCGTTTCCAGTATTTACATTGGGTTATGTTCATATGAGTGTTAATTACTGTATAAGGTCACAGAAGTGATGGGATATCATGACCTAATATTTAAAAATTAAATTCTGTGCAGGGTGGAGAAAAGCCCAATTATACTAAGTTGAAGTTTTCATGGTTAAGTTGTTAAATGCAAAACTTTAAAAAATTTTTAGTGTTCTAAACTCTATTCTTTAATTTCTGTTTTTAACATGAGGCCCCCAGGCAGTGGGACCGGGACCTGTCCTTAGTGCATGAGCTGGCTGTTTGGAGCCTGGGGCCTATGCAGGGACACTTTGCTCAGCCTGGGTGAAGGGAGGAGGGGACTGGACCTGCCTCAACTGAATCTACCAGGCTGAGCTGAATCCCCAGGGGAGTCCTTGCCCTGGAGGAGATGGGAATGTGGGGTGGGTTGTCGGGGAGGGAGGAGGGAGGACAGGGGAATCCGTGACTGATATGTAAAATTAAATTAAATTATAAAATTAAAAAAAGAGACATTGCCGGGCGGTGGTGGCGCACGCCTTTAATCCCAGCACTCGGGAGGCAGAGCCAGGCGGATCTCTGTGAGTTCGAGGCCAGCCTGGGCTACCAAGTGAATTCCAGGAAAGGCGCAAAGCTACACAGAGAAACCCTGTCTCGAAAAACCAAAAAAAAAAAAAAAAAAAAAAGGAGACAAAACTTATCAAGTAATGTGAAGTTGGCCTCTCTCCATCAATGAGATGTTCATGCAGTAGTTTCCTTACTGGGCAGCTCTTGAGGAAGCATGTGTCCATGTCTGTCATTTGCTTATATCCTGTTGCAACCTGCAGACTCATGTCTCCATGGAGATCTCAGGAACAAATGACTCAGAAACAAGCTACTGCAAAGCTTGCTGGACAGCTCCATGGGTTCTGTTGCTTTACTTCACAGTAATGTCTACAGAGACAATGTAGAAAATTACTTTCCTTCCTAGCAGTTGGGTAGTATTCTTAATAAGCAGTTGATGTTAGAAGCAGAAACTACACATTCGTTTGGGGGAAAAAAATTAGGCCATTTCAATCAAATGAAGTGTTCTGATACTCTCACACAGCTTGACTATTATATAAAGCATCCTGGAGTGTTATGCTTTATTCTCCTTGTGCTCTCTTTCTACAACATACATACATGCACATTCACACATCTTCATATAAATGCACAGATAAATGGGCAGTGACATTTAAAGAAAGGATTATTCATTAGGAACAAGAAGCTGTTCAGTCTTATCTGAGATACACATTGTGTATACTGCTTGGAAGCTGGATAAAATATAGAGTTTCCACAAGATAAAGTACAAAATATTGTTTATTGGAAATTTGAATATCAGATGAAGAGCAAATCATTCTAGAACAAATATGTGGCATATGTCACGTGAAACTATGCCATGTTTAGTGCTACAGTTACCTTAGAGAGGAAGAACAAAAAGATAATACATGAGAGAGCCACATGAAGAGTTGAGATTATCAAGACAATGAGAAGGAAGACACAGTTCTATATATATAGGAGACTAGGGCGGTTTGAAGAAGGCCCCCATAGGCTCACAGATTTGAATGCCTGGTCATTTGAAATGATTAGGAGGTGTGAACTTGTTGGAGTAGTGTAGCTGGAGTTTTCTCTCCACCAAGCCCCGGCAGTCCAACAGCCCACTTATAAAATAAACACACAGACACTTATATTATTTACAAACTGTATGGCTGTGGCAGGCTTCTTGCTAACTGTTCTTATATCTTAAATTAACCCATTTCTATTAATCTATAAGTTGCCACG